>JAJJMB010011896.1:1544074-1611400 GCA_023531105.1 Papaver atlanticum
AATCGAGCAATATTTGCTCAGACTAACAATATTGATTCAACTATCAAAATTTATCCTGTCGATTCAATTATTAACATTCATTCGAAAACTATACATTTGTCCCAACAGACATGCTCAATCCATGAATCATAGAGCATTCGTCAATCATGCTCGACTCAACAGTACTAAGACTCATCATCTAACCAAGTAAACAACTGACTAATTAAATACACGTCTTCCTTGCAGACTCCACAATCATGAGACCTCAATCATGTCACATGGGGGGATATTTATTAGGATTTTGGTATGGAGGACTACAGCACGTGTGTTCATCCACGATGACAAATGTGAGTAAGTTGTGCAAGTAATTGAATGAGTTAGCAAAGTAGTGGGTGGACAATCAACCAATTTACGCACAACGCGGAACTGGTTTAACCACAATTTCTCACTTTTCCACTCTTTCACTCGAACAACCGTCAGACTTACTGGAGATCAATGTGTCTACATTCTTGCAATATAAATAAGTCTCGGAATTCATGATTGAAGGATCTCAGATACACGGGAATAAACATAAGAATTCTCATCTGAACAATCACTCTCAACAGAGCAGAATTCAAACTTATTCGAACTCCACAGTTCACCAATTTGCAGAAACCTACAACACATTCACGATCCTTGGAAAATCATTGATCTCTCACACACTTCTCAGCTTCCCTCCTACATATCTACCCCCCATCCCTCTTTGTGACCGAATTGACTCTGGAACGGCCATTGTCTTCGTTTAGGCTGGAGTCCTACAGATTGATCTCTCGAACTCAAAGCACCCTCGTGCAGTACATCTGTTTGCATAACGTTAAGGCAATTTTCTCATTTGGGGAATCGACCCTCGTCTCACCACTTTTCCTCAAAAACCAGTAAATCGTTTTCTCCTAACAACTGATGTTATTTTCCTTTTTTCAGGTATAATTAAGGGTATTACAGAGCCTCTTAGCGAATATGTTAATATGGAACCTATGAATACCAACCCCGCTAAAGGCAAAGTAATAAAGGTCAAAATGGAAGTTAACATTTCAACTTATCTTGTACGGGGTTTCTGACAAACAACTAGAGCGGGATAATATTTGGAGTAATTTGTGTTACCTCCCCCGTAAAGATTGGTAATTTGCATTACCTCCCTTACAGAAATAAAATTAGCAAAACCTCCTCTCGTTAATAATTCCATCTATTCCAAGTTAGTTGACTCAGCACTAACTTACACGTGGTTTTTATTTTTGTGGGGTGATTTGCGTTACCTCCCCTGTAAAGACTGCTAATTTGCATTACCTCCCCTATAAAGATTGGTAATTTTCATTACCTCTCTGTTGATGGTGGTTTTTAGTATAGGGTGAAAACTGTAAAAGTCTGCCTACCTGACCCAGCATCAGAAGTAGTAGACCTTGATATGTCTATATTCCGCAAGGAATTTGAAGAATATATCAGAATCTGACGAGTGCCTATGTCTCTCTTCATATTATATTGAAACTCAAGCTCCTAGATGAATTGTTCACTAGTATAGAGCCTAATGAGTATTTAAGCTCCTAGTTGCATTACTCACTAATGCCGGAGCCTACCGAGTATTCATCTATGCTATGTTCCCAGCCGAACTCTTGATTTTGACATGACATGACAATTAATGTTCGCTCGCAACTGAGTAGCATGAATTTCCCAAAGTTTCAGGATTAAGATATGCATGGAAATACTCAATTAAAGGCACGCAAATTTATGATTCCCTCTGAAACATAATTATTGATTTTGTATAAGCGCACAAAATTCACCAAAAAATTGATTGGTTTTGCGGCAACCCGCAAAATTCAATACTTTAACCTAATTTTATCAATTTGCAAAAATTAGGTTTTTTGCACCATACGCGATAATTCGAACCCTATTGGTCGAAACTAAACCTAGGAAAACTAGGAAATTGATCCATCACGGAGAAAGTATAACCAAAATCCTACCAAAAGTAGAAAACAAGAGGAACTGCGGCAAGTAAAAGCAGCAGCGAAGGGAGGCGTGGCCACGCCACTTGGCCGTCCGATCCGCTCCAGCAGGCGCCGCCCGTGCCGGTCGGCCACACTCCATGTTGCTGCTTGCCAGCCCCTTTCCCATCGACCAATCAGATCGCTTTAAATGCGCCACACGCACTTTTAAACAAAAGTTAGAAGTTGGCTGGTCGACCCACCTAAATTCCTTAAGGAATTTAATATAGACTGCCCATATCAGTCTTAAAATGATCACGACCGTACGTTTTGACCACTAGATTTATCAAGTCTAGTCACTTCTTAGCGCGGCCGGACAATGATAGACGCATTTATGTGTCTATTTTCATCTCTTTTATGTATAGTGTTAGTACCCATTTCTGTACTAATTTTGGTATTTTACCCCCTTGTAGGTGTTTTTGGAAAAATGGGCTCTTGCGGGAAAATTGGCTCGAAAAGTTGTTAAAGGCTCCTGGGAGGACATTTGCTATTCGGACTCTCACTTTGGATAAGGGGTAACCCATTTTCAGGCAGCTGCTAAGCACAGACCGAGACTGGATAGGGGGAGGACACATTTCTTTACGTTTTCAAAAAAACAGAAAATGGCGGGAATTCTCTTCACACACAGGCGATTTTTTGGATGGATTTTTGATCGATTTTTAGGGAGATTAAAGGGATGAATTTGATTGGGTTTGTTCCTATGGACCTAACAGGCAAGGTAAGGGTGTTGGAATGGATCCAAAGTGGCTAGAACTCGAATTGGAAGCGAAAACTTTCCAAAAATATCATGGTTTATTTTGGGCAAGTTTCTTGGTTTATTCTTGGAAACTTACGTGTAGAAGTGGAAGGAAACTCTTCTTAAAGACTTGTTTCTATCAAGGGAGGAGTTTGGAGAGCTTTTATTGATCGAATGCACGTGAAACAGAAAAAAAAAGGAAATATCGAAACTTGCTGTGGAGGAAAAAACCAAGTTTATTCTCGAATTTTCTTTGCTCTACTATGTATAAAAGGGTTGGTTAGGGTCCTAGGAAGGAGAGGAAGAAGTTAGGGGAAGTTTAGAGCCTTAGAGAAGCTAGAAAAACCATTAGAAGAAATCACGTTCTGCTGGTGCAAAACTGAACCGGAGAAGACGAAGAACACAGAACAGCGGAAAAAGAAAGTTGCAGAGACAGACTTATTTTCAGTGACAACGAATTACGGTCGCATCATCCAGCAGTCACCAAAGCTCTTCAGCAACGATTCCGTCCGCTGTATTAGACTTTCAGCGACTACAGTATTCCCTTTTCTCCCTTGTAATCAGTTTTTGAGCCATAAACATGTATTTTGAGAACACGATTAATATGAGGAGCTAAACCCCTTAGCCGAGGCGACGGAGGAAGCCATTGTTCCATGAAAAGTGGTATAATTCTATTTTTATTATTTATTGCAATTATTTTACATGATTTTTTGCATAGAACTTAAAAGAAAAATTGGTTTTTATTGAGTAGTTGTGAAGTGTTTTGATGGGATATGCTTGGTTTTAATACTTTTGATGTTTCATACTTCGTGCTTACAATTATTACTTCAAGAACCAAATTAGAGGCAAATATTAGAATCACTTTAAAGAAAAATATTGCATGAATATTGATTAGAATTTATCAAATAATTGGTCAATGGTGGAATCCAGAGTCTTGGTACTTTCTTATTATTATTGAAACAATTTTATTTAATTCTAAAAAATCCTTCACAAGCCCGAGTTGAACGAACTTTACTCACCACTTTCACTACAACTTTAAAACCACATCAGACAAGCACCACCTTGCACACCAGCGGACCCACTAAATCCCTGGCCAATCAACATCCTTCCAACTCGCCAACAGAGCCACTAACCGATTTCTCAAAGTTAACTGGCCGCGCGACTTACAAAACCCTAATTTCTATTAAGCGGCATTACACTACTGCTGCAAAATGATCTCGGCCGTCCAACTTCGCCAGCCGAATTGACCAGCTTAGATTCAACCCTAATCAACGAGCAAGGAGCGGATATGTTCACTAGCGGCCCGACTATTGAGCTGGCCGATCGAATAGCTCCTAACACGGCGTCTACACTAAAAACGTTGGCCAAAAATAGGTTGGCCACACGGCTTTTAATCTAAATTAAATCAACGGAAGCCATTAACTACCGCGAATCATCTCGGCCGCCCAACTTCGCCAGACGAATTAGCCGGCCTAACTCTTATTTTGAGCAGCCGACAAGATGTGGCCATAATCAACAGTCACTCCCCTTCCATAAGCTGCAATCGGCCAAGCCATGGCTTGCCCATATGGCTTCCAAACGATCGTCCAAAAGGGGATGGTCGCGTTGCTTACATGAATATTAAGGAAGCCATTAACTGCCACAAATCATCTCGGCCGTCCAACTTCGCCAGCCGAATTGACCGGCCTAGATTAAATCTTAGGCGATAAGATGTCACCATAGTTGCCAGCCATCACTCTCCCATAGGGACCGACCGGCCAACCTTTGGCATGTGTAAATAGCTCCCAGCAGCTTCCAGAAAATGGTTGGTCATGCTCTTTTTAAGACGCTAGGTTCCGCGACCAACCAAGACAGGCTCTATACAATGATGCTTCACATGCATCGATTATTTTGAGCTGCTTGCTTAAAAGCGATGTTTTACATGTATCGAGTACATACGATATTTCATGAGTATCGGTTTCACAAATAACTTAGTTATTTAACATAATAGCGCCACATGATATTCTTTGCGGCAAGTCCCATGACTTGGCTCGCCACACATGACTACCCGCCACTTAGTTTGTGCGTGACTAGTCAGAATAATTAGGCAAGACCCACTCAGCAACTTGCTACATATTTTCTATGAAATACCCGAGACATCAAACATATCACAAACTGGGGGATATTTCATCAGGGTATTGGTCTGGCGGTTTACAGCGTGCGGCGTGAAATGCGCCCATTACGAGAAAGTGTCAGGAAAGGGCAGACGGTTAACAGCAGTAACAGAGTAGTGGGTATAAGGCTTATCAGTCTTCCCTCATGATGGAAACGTGATGGTCACCACCTTTTGCACATCCCCATTTCTCCACTACTTAACTGTCTACACTTCCTACGAGATCAGGGTGCGCTTAATCATGACTTGTATAAATAGGTTTTCAACATATTTCGACAAAAAACAAGTGTTATCAACACAAGTATCCAAAAAAACACCAAGAACTGATAGCTTACATTCTGCAAGCCAGTTCCATATTCTGATACAAGTCATAAAATAGCCACACCTTCAGAGTTGACCATTCTGATCTCAACAGCTTCTTCGCTTCCCTCCCTAAGATCAACCCTTCTCCTTCACTTTGTGACCGAAGCAAGACTGGAACGGCCATTTCTTGGTTTAGGCAAGGATTGTACAGATTGATCTCTCGAATCTAAAGTACTCCCGTGCAGTGCATTTGTTTAAGGTTTAGATTCGTTTCTCGGCGGTACACCCAAATTTACCAAAACCAGCAGAATCAGTTTTTACCCCAAAACACTCTCTTACAAAAAACCACGTGTAAGTTAGTGTTGAGTCAGCTAACTTGGAATAGACGGAATTATTAACGAGGGGATGTTTTGCTAATTTTATTTTTGTAGGGGAGGTAATGCAAATTACCAATCTTTATAGGGGAGGTAACGCAAACTACCCCTTGATTTTTTTTATGAGACTCAACCTAAACACCTTTGCGAAAAGATGTTTCATTATAGACCACAAAGAAGAAGAATGTAAGTATATTCAAGATCACCTTATCATGGATCAATTTGGGTTTCTCTCACCATAAAACCATATTAAGGATTATGTCAAAGCTCTCACAGACAAGCTTTTCATAAAAGGAATTCATATCAACTTGAATCATATTGCTGATAGTTATAATATTATGGAAAGCATGGGCATTTTTTCTCCTGACAAAAACTCGGATTCAATGGGTATTTTTGAAGTGAACTCGGGTTCAAGTCAGAAAAAGACCAATAAGAAGCAGGCCAGGACTGGGGGATTTATAAAAACAAAGGGGATAATGTTCACGGAATTGAGATTTTGCAAATTCCCAAATCAATTTTAATTCAATTTCAAAATTTATTTTCATTTCAATCCAGTGTATGGTACGTCAATCTCCAATAAATAAGATATTGCTAAAATGGAAGGGGTAATTTCTGATCAGATGTTTCCTAATCATATCGAACAAGTTATGAAAGATGGAACTTCATTTTCCATTGACGATGACAACTCTTCTGTTGAGAAAAACCTCAATTATAATCCAACTTATGAAGGAATTTTAATACTCCATGCGTTCTGTTTTACGTGATGTTCTAGAGTTTTTTGCGCAGGTTAAGAAACAACAGAGAGAGTAAATTTTTTTTAAAGATATCCATATTTATAGCTTCCTAAAAATTTAAAGCACCTAGTGAAAAGACGAGGGTACCCAAATACACCACAATCTTTTAATTATCCACCTATAAGTCCTTTACCTAATGTGATTGTCTATGGACAGAGTCTAGGCAATACAACAGATTCGGTTCACACTTCATGTGATCGTTTATAGATACGAGATCGAAACAATACAACAACAAGGTCACATATGTGATTGACTATGGATACAAGATCGAGACGATACAACAACAAAGTGTGCACTTGATAATAGATTCGGAAATAACCGAAACTCTATAGGATCAATATCAAGTGTTTCGGAATTAGCGTACGTGTGTATTTTACTTAATTATAATAACAATTATAATGCGTAAAATACAGTAAAAGACACATCAATATTTTTTTAACGAGGAAACCGCAAATGCAGAAAAACCCCGAGACCTAGTCCAGTTTTGAATACTCTCATAATTAAGCCGTTATACAAAATCTAATACCAACTTCGTATAGTTGAGACCAAGCAGACTACCCTTCGCTACTTAGTTTCGTCAGTATCCATGTTCCTTCGACTTCTAGTTACACGCGCGTGAATAGCAAGTCCTTTGGATCGTATTCCAAACAGCAAAGGAAGAATCTGTTTGGTAACCACTCTAATCAATCTTGCTATAAGATAAGTGAGTCGTTGACAAATGCTCTTATATTTAATATAATGAACTCCTTTGTCTGGTTAGATGAATCTATCCTTTGATTACCAAAATAATCAAGTTATAGATTCGCAATCAATCAATATAGTTGGATCCCATCCGATCAAGGTTTTTGCACTAAATCCATAAGATACGAAAACTAATAAGAATTCTTCTTCGTCTTCAAATCTTCTATTGCCTTCAAAAACCTGCACAAAAACACCTGAATCCTCTTGTGATCAATCACACACAGAACGGAGTCTATTAACAATGGATTATCACAAGATGTCTTTAGATCCGAAGATGGTTCTAGAGATCATGTCAATACTTTGATCTTGTCTGAGTGAATCTTATATCAGAATAGAAGATTCTCAAGAATAAACAAACTAGGTGCAATCAAAGTTTCAACAACCGTTAGTCAATCAAATCAATAATCGAAAACTAATAACACTGCAATTATCTAGTTTCCCACCAACAGTACTCGTATAGCTTCTTGATCCCACTGAAGTCTTTAAACGAGCGGTTGTAAGAGATTTCGTCTGATAAGGGTACTTTCCTATCCAGATAGACGGCTCCACCAGAAACAACAAGAAATAAAGTTTTCCCGGCTCTTAGAATGGTTTGCAAGAAATGCAAACTCAAGTATTTATAGACCAAGGTTGTTTGGACAACAAGGAAATTCCAAAATCGAAAATATTCTCAAGATATGCACTAAAGTACCTAAATTCGGTTTTCCTATTTCCAATTAATGTTAACCAATATTTCTGAAAACTCTCATAGAAAAACCTTCTATTATTAGTCTAACATATTAACTAATAATATATTCCAGAGGATATGTTTTAAATGCTGGTAATTAAAACATATATGATGAAAATCATAATTAAATGTTTTTCACTTTTTCAGACCAGGGATTACCTTGAGTATCAAGGAATATATTTGAACAATAAATGATAAGATTTATGTACATGTTCAAATATGTCGACATCTAGAAGTTTCTTAGCAAACCCTAATTCCAAGCTTCACACAAAACATACAGAGATATGTGAATATTGGAGACTCGGTTTCGCTTATTGAGATCGGTTGTACCAACCTCACAATGTAAGTTGTGATCGGTTATACCAAGTTTCCCAAACCAGGTTGTGACCGGTTACACCTTGCTTCCCAGAGGTAGCTTCTGATCGGTTACACCTTACTTCCTGAGTTAGCTTGTGATCAGTTACATCTAAATTTCCAATGAAGCTCTTTACCGGTTACAACAAACTATATTATATAGGCTATGATCGGTTATACCATAAATCTAAACAAGTTAAGATAGTTTCTACCAAAGTCATCATCCATTGGTCATCCAAAAGATATTCAATGAATAGCAAGACCAATCATGTTTTCCTTTCGATTATGAAACAAGTTCATAAATGTACTTCCTTTAGACAAATGTTATAAAACATTGTTTCCTAGGGTGAAATCATTCCTATATAATGCACACATAATCTAACATAATCAAATAAATATATACAATAGATTATGTCAATGTCGTACTTACAAAGTTCCAAAAGATAAGCGTTCATACTTCGTAATATGTTTTCCTTGACACTTTGGTCATACTATTATGACCAAGTCACATCACTATTGTATTATATACAATATATACAGCTTCGCATGTTAGGTTTTCAATATAGCACGACTTGAAAGATACGTTAGGAATGGCAACAAGATCAAGTCAATATTACTAACCTCAAGTGGAAGGATGATATCGTCGTTGTAGTCATTACTTCATCACATTCTTCAGGTCTTCAGAGTAATACTTGTACGTCTCAATATTCCTAGACTTTCTAGTCTAACCTAAACAAAGTTGACTCTAGTATTTAATCAAGCGACTCTAAATGATTTTTGATACTAAAATATGACAACCAAACTTGACATACCAACACTTGGTGGGTTCAACCGAGCTATGCTCTAACACTTAATTTTCTGTTTCTAGATTTAGTGTCAATTACGAATCCTGTTGTAATTTACTTTGGATAAACTAACTAATCCATCCAAGGTAGAGTATATATCCTCTATGAAGTAGATTTAAAAATTAGAGTAACTATCTATCTGCTGATTACAATGAGAATTAATGGCATGGTGTGATTCCAAAGCAAAGGCAAATCAGTGAGAATTTGAGAAAAATACTTAAAACCTCATCTTTTTTGGAACAAAAAAAAAACAGCAACCTAGAACATAAAGTAAAACGGAACGGGGGGAGTGTTTCCTTGTTCATATTTTGCTTTTGACTTGGAACATTCATATATTGAAAGTGTTAATTTTCATTTGGCTAGGGATGCCAGTTATTCTACATTTTTTTGGTTACATTTTGGATTATAAAGTTGTGATTGGCATAAAATACCCAAAACTGGTTGTCGGCGTTTGAAATCAAAAAATTAGTGACACTTACAGCTGTTATAAAATAAATTAGCAACAGTTATAAATTATGATCGATAATTTCCTGTCATATAGATAACTCTGACAAAATGTTTTAGTAACTGAAAATGAGAGTGTACCAAGTAAACCTCTTTCGGAAACATGTGTGGGTAAAACCTAATACAATTCCAAGTAGATCTGAATCAAAGATCCTTCAAAATATGTATATAGAGGTTTTCAGTTTCTCTTCCACAATCAATATGTATAGACACAAATTCTGTGAACCTGATTGTATAGAAGAGTTTTTGGACGATCTCACAACTTAATTCTAACAAGTATGAAACTT
Organism: Papaver atlanticum; assembly: GCA_023531105.1. Classification (NCBI taxonomy): domain Eukaryota; kingdom Viridiplantae; phylum Streptophyta; class Magnoliopsida; order Ranunculales; family Papaveraceae; genus Papaver; species Papaver atlanticum. The sequence goes on from JAJJMB010011896.1 coordinate 1,553,886, forward strand.
GTGATCTATATCTTTCAAGATGCGAATTCAACAAGATCGAATCTTGTATTTGATGTCAATTAATAAGGATTTAGACTATCGAGATTGATTACGTACTATTTGTGTTATTCCTATTATAAAGGTAAAACAATATAATGCAGAAAAGGAAAATCACAAGATATTAGAAATTTTGTTAACGAGGAAAACTGCACCTACAGAAAAACACCGGAACTTCATCCATCTTTGAGCACCAAACTGTATTAAGCCACTACAGACACTAGCCTACTATAATACTTCAGACTGGAAAGTAGTTGAGACCGAAATTAACCCTCCAATCAATTCAGCTATAGTCGTGCTCCTTACGTCTCTTGAACCTTGTCAGTTTCTACGCAATTGATTCCCTTAGATGGTGTCCTTTATAGCCTAAGAGTTGTTTCAACCTAAGTGAAGACTTTTGATACCAATTTGCATCTATCAGATAAGACTATTTTATTTCCCTTTTGATCTTTCAATCTAGTTTTGGAAATATTTTTGCAATAGACAAAGCCTAACAAACTTCACAAATCCGGAACAGTTACACTCAGTTAGCTGACAAGCCTGGATTACTAAATACCTCTCAAAAATAATCCAAATAAATCATAGAAGAGTTTAGATATCTATCTTGAAGAATCACAAGTCTGAGACGGATAAAACTTTGAAATTATCTATCTTATTCCTAATCTGAGATAACTAGAACGTCAAATATCAATAAGAATAAGATCCAGATACACGAACTATCAGGTAAAAAGATAGTCAGACGGGACTTCACGAATCCCTAAGTGAAGTCTTTAAGTCGTAACTTAATTATGTTTGTCAGAGGAAACCTAAGTTTTAAAGGACGACTCTAGCAAGCAACTAGGAAATTACAGAAATGTTAGGGATTGGGAAATCTTGTTGCATGAGTCTATCTATTTATAGGTTTTCAAGGCTCTAGGTAGCTTTGAATTCGAGATAATATAACTTGAGATCCAAGCAAATATTTTCTCAGTTTATATGAAATTCGTATTAGGAATTCATGTAAACATGTGAGAAGTCCACCTTGAAATCATACATAAGAATATACATTACGGTCCAGGGTTCTGGAACCATGTACAATGATGGTTCGTGTTGGAAAATATTCATTTTGAATGTTCAAGAAAAAGTCGTGCTCATTAAAACTCAAATGTAAAGAAAACATGAATCAAACAAATGGATTTGGGTAGGTTACTTACCTGTGGAAACCCCGAAATCCTCAGGATCGATTGATTGCTGTTACGAGCCTCTTTGAGAATCCTTCTTAGTTCTTTGTTTTTTGCGAATTCTTGAATATAACCATGATTCACAAACACAAAGTGATTTAGTGATTTTTTTTCTTAGAAGTGTTTATGAGAGTTGTAGCAATCCCAAACATATTTGTGAAAATAACTTATGAGCATGTACTTAGTTCAGTACTGATTAGGTAAGTATGTGAATACACATACCTATAGGCCAGTTCGTGTACTCAGGATGTTGGGTGCGCGTACCGGGTACGTGTACCTCCCTCTCATTAAGGAACTCGGAACCATGGGGTACGTGTACTGGGTAGGCGTACCAATCCCACTTCCAGAATTCATACCACTATGATACGCGTATTGGGTATACATACCTACCCTATGTCCAGAATTCAGTAATTTCTGAAACTCTATTTAACCAATTCGAAACATTCCCAATCGCCATAGATAATAAATATCATTACTTGGGAAATTTTCAAATGATCAACTTGAAACAAAAATACTTTATGAACAATAAATTTTTCTTAACCAAGATTGTTAAGGATCTATAAACATCCATTGCTTGAATCAAATTTCGAGAGATTTATAAAGACAAGCTTGACTCGAAACTTCTTCTTCGCAATATTAAATCTACCATAAGTCATACAACGTAATCTCATATGGATGAAATGGTAATACTTGTGAATAAATAGTTAGGTTCAATCTTCACGTACCTCTTTGTTGATGAAGTTCTCCAAATGTTTTCGTTTGATTTGCTGTCTTCAATCTTCGAGGGTTATTCAGTAATGTATGATACTCTACTACCATACGCTAATCCTAGTCCGAAACTTGACCTAAGTATACTAAAAATCAAGATATAGTTTTGTGCATCTAACAGTGACAACAATCTTGAGATACCAAAATTTGCGAGTTCGACCGAGCAGTGATCTAAAAATCTCCCCCTTCGTCAATTTTAGTGACAAAACTATCAATAAATATGAATGCAAAATAAATAAACCTTTCAGTTCAAAATCCATCATGCTTGATTTCTTTGAATCTTCAACACTGTTTTAAATTTTTAGTTCTTCAAGTTCTACGGTTCCGCATATGATCATCTCAGAACCTTTGTTGTTGAAGATCCGTAGCGATAACAACTTATGAGAATATTCGATAAGAGGCTTTCTATAATGAAGTCAATTTACTCAATGGTTGTTACATTGGTGCGTAGTAATTTTACCTACCTCAAAGTCCAATTGTACCAAAATCTTGAAGCAATACTACGATGATATGTTCTCCCCTTAATCCCTACTTGACTCTTTTGCATAATAGGTAAATCCTACAACTTGTAACCCACTCCACCTTACATAATGCTCCGAAAATCCATATACTATAGTAAAATACTACTAAATAATTCTCCCATTTTTTGTCAACAAAATGTGCAAAGGCGAAAAACAAGGGATCGTAAACTTACCAACTATTATCGAGACTAAAGATAGCAAATCAACTTTTTATTTAAAATATTCCACTAAGTAAACTTAGCATCTTCATCAAGGAGGGATAAATGTACAATCATCTCCTACATTTCCAAAGTCGCACTCCCCACAAAGATATATAACTAAGCACAAGTTCAAAACTCTCCCTCACTTGATGTCATTCCCAAGAGAACAACATGAGCGACCTTTCTCTAACTACAAGAGAAAAAATTTCTTGGACATTAACAAATTTACTATCCCAAATATTTTTATCTCTTCTCGCCAGTTACGAACAAATAAGTTTAAACCAGTGATCTTAATGTTAGAGGCACTAAGAAACATTACTTGCGTGAAAAAAAATTAACATCGACAAAAACTATTCTTTAGACTAGTTACGAACATATAGCATAATTTTAGCGATATGACTCAACATAAGAATTTTATCTTCTTTAGTCATGTACGGACGTAGAGATTGAAATTCTCGATCTTATTCCCTTCCAGTTACGATTTCGGGGAGGAAAGGCGACAACTAAGACCATCTTACGGAGTCCCTGCCATATATTCACAAAGTGTAATCGTGGAAGATCAATATTGCACTTCTCAAAATAGTTTACTCCTATTTTAGCCAGTAACGAACACAAAGAGTTAAGAGCTTAACATATGAGAACATACAATTTCTAATTACCAGAAATATGATAGAAAAGAACAAATCTCGCAAAATAAGCAATACACATAATAATCAATAAAGATTAGGTACTGCAATCATCTCCAAACTAAAATTTAAATAAATAAACTATAATCGTTATAAGATGATAGTATTTGAAGTAGCTAATATGGAACACATAAACATGCTACTCCAAAAGCTAGTGTTCCTCTTTTAAAAAATAAGAATAAAATTCCTATAAGGAGTTAACTAGAAACACATCAGTTCGCTCCTAAGAGATTGAGCGAAGAACTCATTCTCATTATTGAAGAACTCATTGATAACGTGATCATTCAGTTCTTCAAGGTCTTCAGAGATGTCAGTCAACTCACTAAGTTCCTCCCTAAGATCACTCCAGGTATTCTTCCACAAATTATACACTTGTTCATAGTAAATTACCTTCTTCAGAGAGTGATTTATCCGAAACTTAAGGTCATTACACTTGGTTAAGATGTCTTTCACAGTAAATCTAAAATCATTGTCATTATGACGTTGACAGTATACATGAAGATGAAGAGGTTTCTTTGATGATTCACCTTCTTAACATTGACGGTTTCTACGGCATCCTTATTTGTAATACCAGTTATTAGAGCCATAACTCTATACCTCTCCAAGAGAAGTTTTGGATTATTGACAGCTAATTTCTTCACAACCCAAAATTTCTGTTAAGAGAAAGTGTTATCATTAAGCAACAAAGACTCACTTGATTTAGCAAAGAACAACTTCTGAAGAAAAAAATTAAGCCGAAAAATCACCATGTTTTACCAAATGTAACTGTTTGTTTATTTTTACACACAAAAAAGTACAACATAAAAACACCTTATCTTATAATGCTTGAATGTGATGCTGAACAGAGTTTGACTTCATAGATGCTTATAGTTGAGCTTGAACTTGAGAAATAGAGGTTGAGATATCTCCAAAAGTTTCATTCTTCCACTAGTTGAGAGCTTGGAAAGCTAATTTTGTTGACTTGAGACTAGCTGCAAGTTTATAAGTTGCAGATCCTTGTATATTTGTGTTCACTACACTCAGGGTGTTTATAACATCGCGGTCAATGATCGGATCCCACAGGCAGAAGGTGACAAAGGCATACACTTCAAAAACCTAAACGAAGTAGCTATGTAGTCCATGTTCAAGTCCCCAATAATAACCCATGTGAGTATAATTTTAAGATGTTTTAAGTTGTTTTATTTAATAACATGTATATGAAATTAACATTGGTGCAAATGAATTTTTTTATCTTGATGCACACCAAAATTGACTTAGTTCGGCCAGGATTATATTTTCCCTCGTGTGGGGGAGTGTAAATTGCTAAAACAGAATTGAGCTGAGTTCATTAGCTTCTTTTCCATACAGTCAAAGATTTTGGGGGTTTTGTAACTTTATTCAGCTAATTGTCATTATTCAATAATGAACTCAACCACGATCCAATAATGAACTCAACCACACTCCTTGGTCCATTGTAGATCAATACTTTTTTTTCCAACGCATATTCACAGTTTACAACCAGAATTAAACTCAAATCATACAGTATGGAAGTAAAAATAAACCAGAAACCTTCTTTGGATTCAACAAAAATCTTGCTCAGAGAGTAGCATTGGTTTAATCATAGACAAAAATCTCAGATGTCCAGACATAGTTATAAAGGAGCTTACTTCATCACTGCAAGATACTTAAATCAAAGAATTTTTGAAACAACAATTAAAATAGAGAACAATCCATTTTCAGAATCATGTTGTGGATTAATAAACCCTCAGAAAAATTCCACAAGTGGAGATTACAGACATGTCAACATGGCATCATTTCAGACCGCCCGTCTGCTTTTTCTCATCATAGAGATTTCATTAATCCATTACAGAATTCAGCTGCATATCCTAATAAGTTTAAACACATAGAACTGTGGAAATTCAGAAACTTTATATAACCTAAGGCATCAGACAATATATTAGAGATGTTTGTATTCAACAAAATTGAAATTCAGTGTGTAGGATAAGAATTATTCATCACTTGCCCTTTCTAAGGATCTTAAAATCATAGTATCATTAGAAAAACGGGATCTAAATACCTAATTATCAAAAGAAATCATTAAACATAAGATAAACAGATGAAATTGAATTAATGGCATCAGATAATAAGCGGAGATTGAGTCGACATAATATTTCAGGGTTAAGCATAAAACTGTGTTTACATCATTTGCCATTCTCAAATCTCATCATAAAACTAGGAAAATATAATGAAATTTAGGTCGGACCATTTGACTCTGGAAGCAAATAGAAATAGTTTCTGCAGCGAGCTGGTAAGCCAACCTATATTTATGCATCAGTTTGATCTTCTAGATGCCATGAATATAACATTAGAAGTAGGTAAACAGATGCAATATATTACAACTAATCAGAACAAAAGAACAAGATTCACAATAGTTGGATTTTTCTAACTCAAAAAACGACTATCATAAGCAACGCAGATTCAAATACTAGAGACTACAAGATTTGAGAACAAGAAATATAGAACTTTCAGCACCGGATGTAACCTAGATCTTACAGGAGAAGATCGGAAGAGACTGGATAGAGGGATGGGATGAAAAGGGTTTAAATAGGTGACTATAATTTACTTGTTAAACCCTAGATGCAGTTTCTAGGGTTTTCATTCTCTCGTACTCACACCGGTAGTGGGCTATTATATTGTGGCTAAAATAACATAATCCAATCCATTAGTTGGGTGCTCATGGCCCAAACTCCCTACAAAATTTTGAACCATTTTGTGGGGACTACTCAAAATTGGAAGGGGATTACTTTGTGATAGGAATGTCTACCCTATACTTATAAGGGATGGCCTAATATGTAGAAATAACTAACCTACCCTTAACATAAATAAAATTAAAACTAATCTAATAAATATACATATATATATATATAACCTAATCTAAATCATTAACAAAACAAAATCAAAATCAAAATCAAAATTATAAAAAATCCATTACTTTTAATTTTTCATAAATCCGTTACTATTAGAGGGTTCATTTTCTTCTCTTCTTTCTGCTTCATCGTCTCGATTCAAAAAAAAAATCACAAACCCATTACTTGGTTGAAAAAATGAGTAGTAATCATCAAAATGAGTTGAAAATGGAAGTTGCAGAGAGAAGTTCGGCTAGGAATTATGTGAAACAGTTTGTCGAACTAGTCGAACTCAGCTTTAATGGAGTCTCTTCTTTCAGAGAAAAGTTCGGTTACCTCGCAAAAAAAATATTCCCAACCGAACTTTTAGTTCGGTTACGTCGCAACTTTTTTTCCTTTTTTTCCTAGCCGAACTTTTAGTTCGGTTACGTCGCAATTTTTTTCTCCTAACCGAACTTTTCTCTGAAAACCTATATATTGAGTTCGGTTATGTCGAATATTTTTTCTCCCAACAGAACTTTTAGTTCGGTTACGTCGCAACTTTTTTTTTCCTAGCCGAACTTTTCTCTGAAAGAAAAAATTCCATTAAAGCTGAGTTCGGCTACCCGTGTCTTCAGAACCATTAGCCAAACTACACTTGCAGATGAGTTCGGCTACCTGTTCTTAAGATGTCGTAGCCGAACTTTATTTCCATGGTCGAAATCAGTTTATAAAATTTTCATTTTTTCGAAAGTTTTTTTTTTGCCAATTCAAGCAACATTAACTAAATTTGAAGTATACCTAAGTACCCAGAACCCTCATTTCGAAATCAACCATCTTAAAAAAAAAAAAAAAACTTCTTCTCAAAAATTATTTTTTTAAAAACACCCAACTAATTAATCTAACCTCACTAATTATCATTACACTAACTAATTTAATTACCAAGGGCAAGTTTGGTATTAAAAAAATTAGATAAGGGGTGACTCATTATTACTTCTAATATCCACCCAAAAAACTGAAGAGTAGTCCCCCTCCATTTTTGAGTAGTCCCTAAAAAACCGTTCAAAATTTTCGGGTGAGTATTTTGGAGTTGGGATTGAATCCGCTTATTCGAACCGGCCATTTGTTTTATTTTGGCCTGATGTCTCTCCGAGTGCTAATGGATTGGATGCTGAGGGAGTTAAATATTTGTTGGATATCCATATCCACTGAAAGCAAGGGTTATGGGGGTTGAGTGTCTCTTTTAAAATGAAAGAGTTGATCTTATTTGATCAAATTAGGTCCTACTATGTGTAGAGGGAAACGGGGAGTGCTACACCTACCGCACTTTGCTCCCGCAGATTATCCCGATAGGGGATCGGACAGTTTATGGTTGCGTTCTGTGCATTGGGATGGTCAATGGGTAAAAATGGGGCCGGTGTTTTATTAGACACGGGATTTTTGTCGGGAAAAGAATTCGGGAGACCTAGCATTTCCGAGAAGGAAACCCCCTTTCCCCTTAAATTCAATCACCTTCTCTTTCATTTGAAGGAGTGGGTGAAAGTGTACACTACATAGCTCTTTATTCACCGTTTGAAAAAAATAGATGTAAAACGGCTTTTTGTTTGCGGTGTAAAATGAAAGTGGAAACAGACGGCTCCTTGTTCGCCGTTTAATAGGTTTCTGCTGTATCAATTTTGTACGGCCCACGCCAAACTTTAACATTTTTACTATTTAAAAATTCAGAAGATATTCCCGATTCTTCCCGTCCACATTAAACTTTAGTTTTCAAAGTCAACCTTTTCTTCTACACGGTATGTCATTAGCCGTCTAGTCTCTTGCTTCTCCATCCCACAGTAGCAAACACAGTCTATCAGTTTAACTCTCGCCCAATTTAAAAGGGATAGAGTGTTTTAACACAGTCTATCAGTTTAACTCTCGCCCAATTTAAAAGGGATAGAGTGTTAAAACACTCTATCCCATAGCCTTTGCTCTAAGGCTAATAGTTATTTTATTTCAGCATATCTATCTTGTTCGCTGATATTGATATTAGTTGTTTCGTAGAAATAAACAAGAATACAAATTTCATGATATTTTTAAACTTTGGTGGAATGGAGGAAGTATTAGATAAAATTAAAAATGTTATTATTATATGAAATGGATTAGTTTGTTTATTAGTATTTGATAAGTGGGTAAAGGAGATGTAAGTAAAGGTTGCGTGTATTTATCAGTAATCATGAAAACAGTAATTGAATCTTAAGTCATTTTAATAATATGTTTTTTAAATATTAATTATGGAAGAAATATATTGGATCATCCGCATTCAACCCATCGGAAGTCGGACCTGTTGCGGATGTCAAAATTAAAGTCCGCCATATATTGTATTGCATGCATATGAGACAAAAAATAGGCCAATCCGGACCATGTTGGCCCCTACGACAAATCTTATTTGAGACTTAAGGAAGAGATAATTGAAATTATAGCTTGTGTCTAATATCTTAGTTGTTAAAGGATTAGTAGAAATACTTGTACCATCGGTATTTATCCAATTTTCACTTTGGCAGATGGACCATATTTTTAAGTTGGCTTACATCTTTCTTTAACACCTACTCTATCAAGAAACTTATAATAAAGCCTCCAAAAACAGTTCTAACAACAGGAGAGAGAGAGATAACTCTAGACACTTTCCTTGATTGAGTTTTTACTCTCGGAGTTGTGTTAAGTTTGTTCATACAGATTTCCTACGAAAAATTTGGTGGATTTTGGTATCCCTAGTGTTTTCAGTTGGTATCAGAGCAGGCAAACGCGTTAAGACCTAATAAGTCTGTGTTTGAAGCAGTCTGAGTATATGGACAGAAGTGCAATCTCGATAAATATACCGCCAGAGTTTGATGGCTCAAATAACTTATGGTGGAAAATCGATATGCGTTTCTTTCTACAATCCCGTGACTTTGAGACATGGAAAATTGTATTTATTGGTTATCACGCACCAATAGTTGTTGTAGACGGAGTTACTGTTGCAAAGCCATTGATAGAAATAGTGAAACCGAGATAAGTGCTGCAAAGCATAATTCAGACGGTTTAAACGCTATTATCCACGCCATAAGCCCATATCTTCAGCACCATGTGACTTCGTACACTAAGTCTAAAGATGCTTGGTGAAAAGACGAGGGTACCCAAATACACCACAATCTTTAAATTATCCACCTATAAGTCCTCTTACCGAAAGTGATTGTCTATGGACAAAGTCGAGACAATACGACAAATCGATATTCACACTCTATGGATACAGGATCGAGACAGTACAACAATCAAAGTGTGATTACTTGATAATAGGTTCGGACTTAACCAAACTCTATTGGATCACTATCAAGTAATACGGAGTTAACGTTTGTGTAATTTACTTTAAATTATAATAACAACAATTATAATTGCGAAAATAAAAAGTAAATGACACAGCAAGATTTTGTTAACTAGGAAATGGCAAATACAGAAAAACCCCGGGACCTAGTCCAGAATTGAATACTCTCAGAATTAAGCCGCTATACAAAATCTAAACCAACTTCGTATAGTTGAGACCAAACAACTAACCCTAATTCACTTAGTTTCTTCAGTATCCCTGCGCTTCCGACATTCAATAAGTGCACGCACTGGAATAATTCCTTTGGATCGTATTCCAAACAGTAAAGGAACAACAAATCTGTTTGGTAACAACTCTCTTGATTCTTTCAGATGAAGATATCTCAAGTCATATGCAAAGGCTCTTCCGTTTAACAAATAAACTACTTTTCCTGGTCAGATCAATCTATCCAACAACTACCGAAGTAGCAGAGTTTAGATTTGCAATTAATCAATATAGATTCCAACAAGAAACTATAAGGTGATGCCGATCTTACACAACTAATCAATCGAATAAATCCGATTCTAGTTGGATCCCAGCCAATCAAGGTCTGTGCACACCCAAAGATATAGAAACCAAATAAGAAATCTTCTTTGTCTTCAAATCTTCTTTAATATTCAATAAACACATGCACAACACCACTTGAATCTCTTATGATCAATCACGCACAGAACGGAATCTGTTAATAATGGATTATCACAAGATATCTTTACATCTACAAACAGTTCTAAAGATCCCGTCGATACTTCGATCTAGTTTGAGTGAATCTTATATCGGAAGAGAAGATTCTCAAGAATAAACAAACTAGGTGCAATCAAAGTTCAACAACCGTTAGTCAATCAAATCAATCAAAAACTAAAATAAACTGCAATTATCTAGTTTCCCACCAATGGTACTCGTAGAGCTTCTTGATCCCACTTAAGTCTTTAAACGAGCGGTCGTAAGAGATTTCGCCTAATTAGGGTACTTTCCTCTCCGGATAGACGGCTCCACCAGAAACAACAAAAAGATGGAGTTTGCCCGGCTTTTAGGATAATTTGCTAGATATGCAAACTTGAGTTTTTATAGACCAAGGATGTTTGGACACCAAGGAATTTCCAAAACCGAATATTCTTAAGATATGCAATAAATGCCCAATTCGGTTTTCATAATTACTGGAAATGCTTTTTCCAATATTTTCTAAAATCTCTCAATAGAAAATCTCCAATTAGTAACTCCACATTACCAATTTTTATTTTCTAGAGATATGCATTTAATTGCTGGTAATTAAAGCATATAAAACTAACAACCTTAATTAAAAGATTCTTAATTTATTTCGGACCGGGATCTCCTTTAGTAATTAAGGAATATCTTTGAACAATAAAAGATAGGAGTTACTGTTCATGTTCAAAGTGTGTTGACATCTTTTCTTTGTAAATCCTCTTTCATATTTACAATCTTGGAATTGATTATACAACACTTCCAAACAAGTTTAGAATTGGTTCATCTGTATTCCAAAACAACTATGTGATTGATCAATTATCAAATCACTAATCATGGGTTTACGGTTTTACCAAACACAAGGATCGGTTTTACCTCAATATGGTTACTAGGACCGGTTACATCAGTTACCAGGATCGGTTACATCAATTACCAGGACCGGTTACCATATACTCATGGTATTACTTGTGATCGATTACACAAGTCACTAGGATCGGTTACACCAATTACTAGGACCGGTTACACCAATTATAACGATCGATTACACAACTCTTTTGTGATCGGTCACACCAATTACTAGGATCTGTCACACCAATTACAAATATCGATCATACCATCTCAGGTGATTACTTAGGATCGGTTACACTAATAAAAGTCATACCAAATCATAAGTCAGGCACTGTGATTAGTTATACCAAGATACATAACAAGTTATGATCGGTTTTACTAACTCACACATATTGGTAATCCAAAGATATGCAATGAATAACAATACCAATAAGCCTAGTGATTTCCCTTTCGATTCATAAAAAAAGTTCATGAATGTACTTCCTTTAAACAAATGTAAACATTGTTTCCTAGGATGAAATCTTCACCTTTACCCATACACATAATCACAATAGCATTCATACGATTATGTTGATGTTATATATACGAAGTTCAAAAGATAAGCGTTATACTTCGTATCCTAATTCCTTAACACTATGATCATGTGATCATGTCTCACTACTAGAGTATAATCATTCATAGCTTCGCAGTTATGTTTTCAATATAGCACGAATTGAAAGATACGTTAGGAATGAAACAGTTCAAGTCAAATATTACTAACCTCAATAGGAAGGATGATGTCGTCGTTGTAGCTTGTTACTTCTTCACATTCTTCAGGTTTTCGAGCAATACTTGTATGTCTCATAATCCTAGAATTTCTAGTCTAACCTATACGAAGTTGTCTCTAGTTACATAATCAAGCGACTCTTAGATGAGTTTTGATTCACTAAAATATGACAACCAAACTTGACATACCAACGCTTAATGGGTTCAACCGATCTATGCTCTAACACTTGGGATATCTTAGAAACCGTATTTGAAAGAGATACCTCAGGGGAAAATGCTAGGCTTAAAAACCTAACTTCTGACTGGGAAAACCTTCATATGTCTGATGAAGATTCATTTAAAGAATTTAATCAAAAGGTGTCTAGTATTTTCAATGCTTGTTTTGCATTAGGGAAAACTATTTCCCAAAAAGGACATTGTGATGAAAATTATCCGATCTTTACCAGCAAGATACGAGTCTAAGAAACATGCCATCATATAAGGAAATAACCTTGATACACTTTCCAGGAACGCTCTTGTTGGAAAGTTAAAAATCTTTGATCTAGAACACAAAAGAGACAGTCATTGTGTTTCAAATGTGGGAAGAAACTTTAATGACAAATCTCTAAGTCCTGAAAAAATTGATGAAAAAAATGAGAATATCCTTAATCGAACTCGATCACTGTTTATACAACAGATGAAGAAAACTCTTACACAGAGAAAAATGAAAAATCATAAAAAATCATCAATCAAGAATAAGCATAAAAGGGTTCAAATAGACAAAGATGCTACAGTATGTTCCAAGTGTCTTGGTCATGGTCATCATATATCCATGTTTCCCAGCAAGGACTATTTGGAGAAAAGTAAGGCTTAGATGGAAACTTTAGACTATTGTTCCGAGGATGAATCATCCAATGCAGTTTTTTTTTTATACTAAGAGAAGATTTTATTAGATTGTTGAATTGGTTACACCATTCATGTCAGCATGTAATGCTTCCACAATAAAGTTTGATGGATAATGCATCCAACTATTACTAATTTGAAACAAATGAGAATGTTTAGCCAGCTTATCAGCCGGTTTATTGAGTTTACTATGAATAGATTTGCAAGTCCATAATGGATGCTTGCTAAGAAAACTAATGATATCTAAGACCATAACTTGCGATTCCCATCTGACCCTTTGGTACGCTCCATTAGCTGCTGCAACTACATTCTGAGCATCAAGCTCAAAACACACTCATTGTAAGTTGAGTTCCTCCACCCATAATATAGCTTGCATCATCCCCTCTATCTCTGCTTGTTCTGCATCTAGGTGTCCACATTCATGGATGCAACGTCCTTGTTCAAATTCACCTGCAGAGTTGCGAAGTATTAGTCCAATTCCTGTATTATTTACTGGTAAAACAGATTTAGAAGAAGCATCACAACAGATTGAATAAGTTAGTGCATTAGGGGGTGCCCATTTGTCCTGTGAAGTGTTATTGGAGATGTGGTTGTTATCACTCCTATGTGTTTTCTTCATACATGACCCTGTCATGTTATTCAGATATTGAATACTACGGATAACTTCTATTGGGTTTGGTTTCTTTCCATCAAAAACACTTCTGCAACGCTCCTTCCATATTTCCCAACTTGTATTTTCCATCTTAACTACCCAATCTCTGTCTAGTTTAGTGAACTCATTTGTGAACCATTTAGTAACCCATCTGTCTACACTAGTATTAGCATCCTCCATACTTCTTCTTGCTCCAGGGATTGAGGTCCATACAACACGAGCAAAAAGATAGTCCCATAATATGTTCTTAGTTGTCTCAACTGCTTGATGACATAAACTACAATATTGTCCACCAAATTGCGTTACTCTGCCCATACATTCACTTGAGGGGATTAAATCATTCATACATTTCTACAGGAAAGTCTTGATTCTCGGCAGAGTTTCTAAATTCCAAAGCTGTTTCCACAGTGTTTCCATGTTAGCATCGTACGCATCAACTTCATTGGTCTTTATATCCAGAAGTTTCTTGTAAGCAGATTTGACAGTGAACTGTCCATTTCTTGTAAGTGTCCAGATCAACCTGTCTTTGAAGTTAGTTGGGATTCTCATACGCATAATTTTATAGACATCCTCTGGAGAGAAGAGATGTTGTATAACTTTGACTTTCCAAGACTTGGTATCCTGATCAATCAAGTCACTAACAGTACTACAATTCATTGCCAATTCAAAATCAGCAATGGTTACGGGTGGTTCATTTTTCCCTGTGATCCAGTTGTCCTTCCATGTAATGATATTCTTCCCATCACCTAGAAGCCAGAAACTGTATTTTTGAACAAAACTAACTTCGCCTTGAATACTTTTCCACGCCAATTCAAGATTTTCTTTTTTGTTAAGTGCAGTATTGAAGTATCTGGAAAATTCCTCGCTTTCAGAGCTTTGGCCCATAGTTGATGAGAATTATGACACAACCTCCAAACTGATTTAGCCAGCAATGCCCTGTTAAAACATTCTAAGTCTCGAAAACCCATTCCACCAACTTGTTTTTGCCTGTTAACCCTATCCCAAGAAGTTAAGTAAACTCCCTTTCCATTCTTCTTGTTCCACCAGAATCTTCTTTGTACACTGTCCATTTCCTTTATGGTTGCCTTTGGAATTCTGAATACCCCCATTTGGTGTGATGGCATAGCATTTAAGACATGCTTTACCATAACTGACCTTCCTGAATGATTCAAAAAATTTCCATTCCATCTCAGTAATCTAGTTTTCATGCCCTCCACCAGAGAGGAGAAAGATGTAGTTCTTTTCCTATTAAGAAACAAGGGAATACCCAAATATTTCTCATCAAGTGACATCTTCTTCATCTTCAATCTTATTAGTAAAATTATGCAGTGTCTTGAGTGAAGATGTTTTGAAAAAAATACTGCAGATCTATGTAAATTTATCTGTTGGCCTGACACAGCACTAAAGTCATTTATAACTTGCAGTAGAATGTTGACATTGTGAAGATCATCCTTCATAAATAATAGGAAATCGTCAGCAAATAGCAAGTGTGACACTGGTGGTGCATTCCTTGCTATTTTTATCCCTTGAATCTTTTTCTCAACTTCTGATTTGGCCAAGGCTCTTGTGAACACCTCAATTGTGAGTAAGAAGAGATATGGTGATATTGGATCACCCTGACGTATTCCTCTGGTTGGTTTGAATGTTGTGCATGGAGATCCATTCAACATAATCTGAATCTCCGTAATACTAATGCATTCCTGTATCAAGTCACAAAAATGGTCAGCAAATCCAAAACTTTATATTATTTTGCTCAAGAAAGACCACTCCACTCGATCAAAAGCCTTAGACATATCCAACTTCAGTGCCATGTATCCCATTTTTGTTTTTTTCCTTCTCATGCAATGTATCAATTCATGTGCAAGAGTAATGTTGTCTCATATCTGCCTTCCAGTGACATAAGCTGCATGCATTGGTGAAATAAACTTCTCCATCAATGGTTTTAAGCGCAAAGCCAAAATCTTTGTAATGAACTTATAAGTGGTGTTACATAGAGCTATTTTCCTATAGTCGCCAGGGGTTTGAGGCAGTTGGACTTTTGGTATTAAGCAAAGCTTCGTTTTATTCATTTTCCGGAGCATTCTTCCACTTGCAAAGAAACTATGGATCATCTATATAACATCAGCTTTGGTAGTATCCCATTGAGTTTAAAAAAACCAAGGTGGGAATCCATCTAGACCCGGTGCTTTCCATGGCTGCATGCTTTGTAATGCATTAAGAATTTCTGCCTCATCTAGAACTCTGGTGAGGATAATATTCTCAGCTTCTGTGATGCATTTTGGAAAGAGATTGAATAGGTCTTCATTATTATCTTGATTAATTGAGCTCATTATGTTAGTGAAGTGGGATGTGAGCAGTTCTTCAAGATTTTTCCGGCAAGAAAACCAGGTACCATTTGGTTTGAGGAGAGATTCAATACGATTCCTTGATTTCCTTCTGTTTGTTTGCTGATGGAAGTACTTGGTATTTTGATCAACTTCTCGAAACATTGTGTCTCTTGACTGTTGTCTATAGAATTCCTCTTCACGTGCATGCCGTTCATTTATTTCTTGCTCAATCTGTCTAACTTGTTTAGTGATATCATCAGAAGTATTTATTTGATTGCTGCAAATCAGTTAGCTTTTCTTGAAGGAATTTTATATTATCATGAATATTACCAAAGGTCTCCCTGTTCCATTGAGACAGATCTATTCTAGTTGTGTTTAATTTTTTGTCAAGTCTAAAAGCAGTAGAGCCATTAACATTAACTGACCAAGATCTTTTATTTGGTCCCTACAAGATGCCTCTCTAAGCCAACATTAAAAAAACTTCCAGTTTCTAGAGTTTATTGTTTCATTTGGATAAAAATCTAAGAAGATAGGACAGTGATCAGATGCTAGGAAAGGTAGGTGTCTAAGAATAACATCAGGAAAAGATAAAAGCCAATCAGGATTGATAAGAGTTCTATCTAACCTAGATTTTATTCTACATGTACCATTCTTGTTGCTTGTCCAGGTATAAGGGCTACCATGATAACCTAAGTCAGATAAACCAATACTTGAATGAGCTGCACTATCGTAGAAGTTTTAGAGGAAGAACCAGAGCTATTAGCTCTCTCATCAGCATGCATGGTTATATTTAAGTCTTCTAGCAAAATCCATAGTTCATCCATGTTGAAAGTTTCACAAACATTCTTGATAAAGTTCCATTGGTCTTTTCTTTCTTTTGGGTACGGAGAGCCATATACACAAGATAAAAGCCATTGTGTCTTAGCAGGGTCACTCTTAACAAGACAGTGGAACATATTTCTATCATGGTAAACAATATCAAGTTGGAATCCATATTTCCAAAGTAGACAGATGCCTTTAGCTCTACCTATTGAAGCAACATAATAAACATTAGGAGAGCCTAATGGTCTGACATGCTGAAGAATTTTATCTGAATTGATTTTTGTTTCCTGCAGAAAAATAATGTCAGGCTGGAGCATTTTATTGAGATCAGATAGGTAGTTCTTTGTATCTTTTGCAGCATAACCATTGCAGTTCCAGGAAATAATACGCATGTTGAAAAAGCAATTTTTGGAATTAATAAAAGCAATAAATAAAAGAGAATTACGAAAACTTACACTGTAAGATACGTACGGAATGACTTGACAAGAAAGTTTTGAAAATACCTGTGTGGTCCTCCTGATTAGTCATTGTGGTTTCAGATGTGTTAGTTCCTGATTCATTTGCTTCCATCTTGGAGTTATTCTGAGTGTCCATAGCAGTAGTTACAGTGTTGCCATTGGTGATGGGTGGTTTAACATGGATATTATGTGGATTCATTAGTGGTTCATTATTAAGAACAGAGTTTCTCATTCTCTTTGTTTGTCTGGATTCATCGCTGGCTCCAAAAGCTTCTTCTTCAGGATTCCTTTCAAAATAAAATCATTATCCATGCTCCTTTCATCATTTCCCTCATAAACATCATCTTTATCTATTAGGTATTGTGCATATTCTTCTTCTGACAAACTATCAAGATACAGAAGATTAGAGGTATGTAGGCATTTGTCATCATTGTGATCTAAGACAAATCACTTATCACGGATCTTCTTTGGCCGAAGTTCCCAATGGTATCTGATCCAAACTTTTTCATTTGTAGTTGTGTTCCACCAGCCTCCCCTATGCAGCGGATCTATAAGGCTTATTTACAATCTATCTTTAACTATATTTCCATACCTAGGTCTACAGTTTTGTGGATGTGTAGATATCTTCCTCCCCATAAACCCAATTGCTTCATCCACAACTAAGCTCTTTAGGTGCTCTAGCTTCAGATATTTGAATTGTAGTGTAAAAATTTGGTGGGTAAACTTGTATTCTGAGATTGGTACTCCATTAGTGTATTTTTGGAAAGCAAAAAGAGCTTCCCCTATAATCCAAGGACCATTTTGAATAACCTACTCTCTTTCTTCTTCTGAGTTTAGCCTCACAAGCATCAAGTTATGACCCATGACTCTAATCTGCTTATTCCTGTAGTTCCTCCAAAGTGAGTTTATATCTGATCTGATGGTTCTCATATCGATCTTGTGTTTCCACATAAGTTTTCTCAGTATCCCAAAAGTACACTCCTCTGCAGCATCCTGAACAACTTGTGAAGATCCCACTGTTCTTCTTCTCTCTGGTAAATCAATATTGGCTCTTCTGAGTTGTCTCAATAGTTGATTGATGCGATTGTCAGAGGAGGTCACCATTTTAGGGTTTCTTGATATTTCTTTTATGTGTGGCTTTTCTTAATGCCAAAGTTAAGAAGTATTGGGTTGACTCTGATCGATATGGGTTTTTGAACAAACTTTGTTGTGATAGCTGTAGACTTTCCTTGAATAATAATTTACCCCTAGATATCAATGTTGAATATTTCTTGTGGTAGCTATAAACTTTCCTAAGGCAACAAACTTTCTTCCTAGATGTTAGGATAAAATCTTGTGAAATTAGTTGGCGAGGATTTGTATGCACCAGAATATACCTTTCTGAAAGGAAATAATATGATAGTTATGGCTCAAGCATTGTTTACGGCTAGTCATACGTAACCGTTTAGGAGGTTATTTTTTGAATTTGAAATTTTTGGCAATGGAGGTTTCTGACTACAGACTTGTTTGGATAAGGGTTTCTAATAGGATTTGGTTGGGTTTGATCTAAGAAGATTTCTAGACTGATACTACTGATAAAGACCATCATAGAGATGATGGTTAGCACCACTGTTGTAAGCTTTGTTCTTTCTAACACCACTGTTCTTGATTCATGAACATTCCACATATTGAATATAATGCCACCACAGGATCCCACAAAAAAGTCAAGAGACCTGCAAAATTAGTTTCCCATGAAAGAGTGAAAGATAAATCAAAACAGGTATAAGGAAGGAGAACTAGAGTATAAGATATGAAAACAAAACCCAAAGAACAAAAACTAAGAGAAAAACTCCATTAAAAAGTTCCACAAGATTTAATGGAGTAAAGTTTAAAAAAAAGTATATGAGCATGTAGCAGGGATAAAAAAAGAAACAAAGAGATCGAAAAACAAGATCAGATCATAAGAAAAAGTTTAGATTTTCAAAAAGATCAAAACCGATTTTCTTAATGAGTTAATTCATTGATCGCCGATCCTAAGAGCAATTGCTGAATTTCTATATTCATATCCGTGCAGTCCCCATTATAGCATGCATGACTGCCATCCAATGCAGTTCTTCTCACATATGTTGATAATAAACAAGTTCATGATTCAAACAATTTTAGCAAATCCACATTGGAAAATGCACCTTCCACAAAAGAAAGAGTCGATCTGTTGAACAAGGAAATTAGTTCAGTAAAAACTGAATTTCAAAAAGAAAAGGACATGTGGACTAAAATAATTGAGAATTTGGAACATGAATTGGAGAAATTGAAACAGGAACAAAGATGCTCATGTCATCTGGTGGAATCAACTGTTCGTAAAAAGAAGAAACGGTCTCGACCGAAAAACTCTTAAACAGGAGAAATTCCACAAAAGGGAGATGTCGGAACTCTCAAGAAAAGTGAACAAGGAGATTCACACACTACAAGGAACAATAAACAGCTTCAAAAGGAAATTACGTGAGCAAAGGTATCAGACTCACCAACTGTCTCTCAAACTCTTAACAAGGTAAATAGAAAATCTAGACTAAATATATCCGTTCCCAAAAACCACCCGATCCTTTACAATGTGGAGGAAATTGACACATGCATAATTCTCTAGTTGGTTCTTATCTTTCCCTTGGATGAGAATCAAAATTAAAAAGGTAATAAGTGTCAAATTTTATATGATCCGTGAACATAATATATCCTACATGATCGCGTAAGGTTGACAAACTTGTGTGAAATATCTTAAGTTTAGGGTAAAAGATGTAATAGGAATTTATCAGCAAATTCAAAGATATATCTAAGTTAGGTAACCTGGCTTGCAAAAAGGTCATTTCTTTTCCAGAAACCATTTTAGGTTCGGAAACACATAATGTCTTCTTCAAACTTGTCAAGCAAGGAGGATGAAGTCTGGACTATGCAACTTCCAACAAGAAAAATCAGGTTTGAATCATCAGAGAGTAATTCTTGTCAAGACAAGGTTGAACCTACATCTTATGACAATAAATCTTGATCTCAATTTGATGAGTTATTGATAAACGCATTTATGTGTCTATTTTCATATCTATTGTGTATATTGTTAGTACCCATTTTTGTACTAATTTTGGTATTTTATCCCTTTGTAGGTGTTTTTGGAAAAATAGGCTTTTGCGGCGAAATTGGCTCGAAAAGTTGTTGAAGGCACCTGGGAGGACATTTGCTATTCGGACTCTCATTTTGGATAAGGGGTAACCCATTTCCAAGCAGCTGCTAAGCACATACCAGGATTGGATAGGGGGACACCTTCTTCACGTTTTGAAAATGAAATTTTGGCGGGAAATTTTGCCGCAGGAAGAACAAAGTGAAGATTGCGATTTTGGGCTTGTTTTGAAGAGATTAAAGCTCTGATTTTTCTTGGGCTTGCTTCTTAACCATCAACAGGCGAGGTATGGGTGATTGAATGGACTGTTTTGGGCTAGATGATCGGGTTTTGATAAAACAGGGAAGAAAAAAAAAATATTTATGGAAACAGGCTACACATGGAAGTTTCATGGGATTTGGGAGAAAATATCTTCCCTGTGATTTGGCAGTATCATATACAGAGATATCTTGGGACAAAATCAGAGAAAACACGTGAAACAGAGATAAGAAAAGAAATATCGCAACCTGTGGAGAAAGGAAAAAATCAAAGTTATTCTCGGATTTTCTTGGCCCTATGATGTATAAAAGAGTTGGTTCGAGTCCTAGGAGGGGAATGAACACTTTGGGGGAAGTTTAGAGCCTTAGAGAAAGCCAAAAAATCAGAGACGAAATTGTTTTCTGCTGCTGCGAAGAAGGAACGAAGAACATAAGACGCACAAGCAACAGTCGCACGAGCAGACTTATTTCAGTGACAATAAACGCCTATCGTTCCTGTCTGCAGTGACCGAAACCCTTCAGCAACGATTCAGTCTTCTGTTTTAGACTTTCAACGACTACAGTGTATTCTTTTACTCTTTTAATCAATTTTTGAGCTATAAACATGTATTTTGAGAACATGATTAATATGAGGAGCTAAACCCCTTAGCCGAGGCGACGGAGGAAGCCATTGTTCCATGAAAAGTGGTATAATTCTATTTTAATTATTTTATATGATTATTTGCATAGAACTAATATAGGGAAATTGATTTTTATTGAGTAGTTGTGAGTTGTTTTGATGGAACATGCTAGGTTTTAAAACTTTTGATGTTTCATGCTTTGTGTTTACAACTATTACTTCAAAAATCTATTAGAGGCAAAATATTAGAATCACTTTTAAAAAAAAAAATGCATGAATATTGATTAGAGTTTATCACTTAATTGGTCAATGGTGGAATCCATAGTCTTGGTGTTTTCTTTATATTTTTGATATAACTTATTTGAATTGTTGAGTTTAATTTAAGTCTAAAAAAATCCTTCACAAGTTCGAGCAACGAATCTTTTTACCACTACAACTACAAAACACATTAGTTATCTCTCAAATTGAATCTTGTTCTAGAACAAGTTCAAGCACTATGCTCTGAACTACAAGCTTCCACAAAAAGGCTTGAAAATAAAATAGAACTAGTTGAAAAAGCGGGGGTCTAACAACCACACCCAATAATTCATTCAGCAATCTATATGGACAAACTCCAATATACTTTCAAGAAAATAAACTAGACAGTCAGACTCAATCTTAAGAAAAATATATCCAAGAGTTGTATCTCAATTTCTCAATTCAATTCGCAATCAAACAAATATGAATTTGCGAGCCCGATTGAATATTGAGAAATAACTTGAACGGTACCAAAGACCAATCTTCAAGTGTCAATCAATTTATATCAACAACCAAAGGTTGGATTATCTAATTGATTGAACTTACGCACAACCTGTGATATTTCAATTATATAAACAAATATAATGCGAAAAAGAAATAACACAGACACCAGAAATTTTGTAATCGAGGAAACCGCAAATGCATAAAAACCCCGGGACCTAGTCCAGATTTGAACACCACACTGTATTAAGCCGCTAAAGACACTAGCCTACTCCAAGTTACCTTATGACTAGAATTTAGTTGAGCCCTAACCAATCTCACACTGATCAAGGTACAGTCGCGTTCCTTACGCCTCTAGAACCACGCCGGATTCTGCGCAGTTGATTCTCTTAGCTGATCTCACCCAACCCTAAGAGTTTCTATGACCCAAAGTCGAAGACTTGATAAACCAATCTGTCTCACACAGAAAAGTTGTATAGATAAATCTGTCTCCCACAGATAAACCTATGAGTTTTGTTCCGTCTTTTGATAAATTAAGGTGAACAGGAACCAATTGATATACCGGACTTATATTCCTGAAGAACATCCTAGTAATATCAATCACCTCACAATAATCTTATTCGTATGGTAGCGAAACAAGATATTGTGGAATCACAAACGATGAGACGAAGATGTTTGTGACTACTTTTTATCTTGCCTATCGGAGATTAAATCTCGAGAAAATCTTAGAGAAGATAGTACTCAATCACGATAGAAAACATCAAGATCAGAACACTCAACTACATAGTAAATAGTTGGGTCTGGCTTCACAATCCCAATGAAGTCTTCAAGTCATTAACCCACAGGGTTTCGTGAAAAATCTAAGGTTAAAGAAGAATCGACTCCAGTCGCAACTAGTATCAGACAGGAGGTATGGGGATTAGGTTTCCCAGTTGCTAGAGTTCTTCTTTATATAGTCTTCAAATTAGGGTTTGCAATCAATGTTACCTTGGTAACAAAGCATTCAATATTCACCGTTATATGAAAACCTGATTAGACTCAGGCTAATATCTTTCAACCGTTAGATCGAACTTAACTTGTTTTAACTTGTTACACACAAATGAAAAGTGACTTCATTTAGATATGAGTAACCGTACCTAAACGTGTGCACCTTTGTTGGCTCAACAATAGTTAACCGAAGTTAGCCATATGATCACTTTCATATCAACCTTATTCATCTTAGCCATAACTAGTTCAAATGACTCAAATGAAACTAGTTCTAGAGTTGTTCAATTGTTTATATTCTCATAGAAGTATACAAGACACAATTGAAGCAAAATCGATTTTGATTCACTCGAATCAAGTCATGAACATTATATCCACGGTTTGCAAAAGATTGCATTCCTTATTATATAAATGTATTAGTTCATGAACAAACCGATTTTAGAACATAACCAACTCAAGTATGCAAACGGGTACGCATACCTAAATGGCCGGACTAAGTTTGGGTTTGCCAGTACGCGAAATGGTATGCATCCCACAAACTCAATTAAAGTCCCGGAACTTGAACCTCACGCCAGTATGCGTACTTGGTTCCCGAACCTTGACTAAACCAAACAGTACGCATACGGGTATGCATACCATGGTTTCCGGACTTGGATTACACATATGAAAGTACGCATACTATGCTTATATCCAATTGTTCTAAACTCCCATTTCAATCATTAAAACATTCTCGGAAGACGACGATAGATGTCTCACACAAACTATTAGCTTCAAAGCAATTTTCAAGTGATCGAATGATCAATACGAAACATTCTGAGTCTACATCAAATGACTGTCTCACACAAATCATGTAAGATATTACCAGGCGATTTTCACATGATCATCTTTTGACTTTCGTCAAGAATATAAGATGAACTTGGTTAAAGCGAAAGCTTACCAACGCATATTTCGATAAATATGCAAGCGAGTTAAACTCAGCTCAAAATATTAAATGTGTATAATTGAAGTCTATATAGCTATACGACTTTTGTCTCAAATAGGAGATAGAGTAGATAGACTTTTAGGTGATAGATGAGTTCAAGTCTCCACATACCTTTTGTTGATGAAGTTCCATAAGATCCCCTTAGTAGTTCCCCGTCTTCAATCGATGAACGCCGTGAAGTCTAATTCTCAACTACATTTTCTATCCTAATTCGAGACTTAGCTATAAGTAGACTACAAATCAAGACTTATAGTTTTGACAACTAAACTTGACAATAAGCTTGAGATAGAAACGCTTACGAGTTCGACCGAGCAGTGCTTTAACACTAGTTGAATCCAGATTGGATCTTATTGAAGAGGAACTTGATGACTACATAAACTATGAAAATATTCTGGGAGTCTCAGAGTAAAACTCTCTTAGATCATATATGGGAAACTTCTTTTGAGGATTTTATTCTTGAGAAGGATAATTAGGGTTTGGTATAACAAAGATTGTGATTACACATATCTATTTCCAACGTTTTTCATCTTCCATGTTTTTAGATGTATTTATTTAAATTCTAGAGTTGTTGGAAGATGAACTTGCAGTATGTAATCATTATTGGTTTAATTATTACAAAATTATTATGAAATATTGTGCCTTTACGTTTTCGTGAATCGAGCTAATATATCATATATGCTCAGAAGTTAAATATATTATGTTTTTATAAACGTAAAATAGAACAAATTCTTTGAGATTTCTCTCGCAGTATTGATCTTTTTGTGATCACACATTCGTGTTTTGCTGCTTAACACACTTTGTAAGATTCTCTTATGTTGAGTAAAATTGAGTAAAATTTGTGTCGTTGTTCGTAACTGGCCTTGAGATTAATTTATGTCGATACTGGATACAAATCCTTGTGATTTTTTAATGTCCGCCAAATCCTTCCTTTTCACAAAAGTAAGGTCACTCATGTTGTTCTCTTGGGAATGACATTTTATGGGGGGGAGTTCTTAAATGAACTTCTGCTTAATTGTTATATCTTTGTGAGGAGTGTGGCTGTGGAATTATAAAGGGGATGCTTGTATCTTTTTAATCTCCTAGGATGAGCGCTAAGTATTTATTATTATGTGATATCATCTAAATAAGTTGATATGAGGAGTTACATTTTAATTATGTTATTATGTAGTATCTCCATCTTCCTTAAACTAGAGATATCTTTTGGTTGTATTCATTATGATCCTGCAATTTTCGTACCTTTGTTAATTTTATTGAAAAAAAGGGGGAGAATTATTTAGTAGTTTCGTACTACATACATATGGTTTATGGATCATTATGTAAGGGGGAGTGAATTATTTAAGCAATAGGTTTACCTATTACACAAAAATGTAAGTATTGATTAAGGGGGAGAAACATATCACCGTAGTATTAATTCAGAGTTGAGATACAATTGAACTTTGGAGAAAAGATAATAATACTATGTTTCTATATAACAGCAATTGAGAATATTATTTTCAAAGTTGTTATTGCTATGGGATCGGTTCTTCAACAACAACGACGCTGAGTTGAACACATTCAGAATCATTGTGTCTTGGAACAACGAAGAGTTCAAGGAGAGTTGGAGAAACCAAGGAAATCAAGGCATGATGGATCGAGGAGTTTTTCAAACTTTATTTTGTTATCCATATGTATTAAATAGTTTTGTCACTAAAATTGACAAAGGGGGAGATTATTAAAGCATTGCTCGGTCGAACTCACAAGTGTTGCTATATCAAGCTTGTTGTAAAATTTAGTTGTCAAAACTATATCTTGATTTCTAGTCTACAATTAGTTAAGTCTCAGTTTAGGATATAGGTAGTTGAGAAATGAGCCAGTCATCATTTGCGTTCTACCGTTTGAAGGAGAAGATCAACCGAAGCTTTTGGAGAACTTCATCAACAAAAGGTAAGTGAAGACTGAACCGCCTATTTCTCAAGTTATATTCACCTTCCTATCCTTGAGACAATTGTCGCATAACTAATTAGACTAGCTTGCATAGACAAGAATTTCGAGTCGAGAACTAATTAATTAGTTTACGAATTTCTCGAAATATAATGACTAATCTTAATAGACATTTGTTCATACTTGATTAAATTTCTGTGGAGAACAATTTATTGTTCGGAACCAAATCATGATTCAAGTTCATCATTCAAAAATAGCCTGGAAAAGTGATATGTGTCATTGATGTTATTCATGAATGTTTCGAATTGATATAGAGAAATATATAACTATTATATTCGGAATACAAGATAGTGTTATCAGTCTTACAAACTGAGAAAACTGTTATATGTCTGAAGTCGTATTACATGTATTCGTACATGTAGCGGAGTAGCTATATATCAACTTTTAGATTTGTGTGATATGCATATTCGTATGTACATCATGGGAAAATCTGTTTGTTTTGTGATCAGGATAGGTATGCATATTCGTATGCAAACCATTTTGGAACTGTGGTAAGGGAAGCGCGTTAAAATAATCAAACCGGTATGCGAGCCAAAACAGTTCTATGTTCTAGAAACAGTTTAGTACCCAAACCGGTACGTGAACATAAAAAGTTTTGTGAACTCCGGAACTGGTTGAAAGTCTTAAGTTTCCAAACCGGTGCGTGAACTGAAAAAGTTATGTCAACTCCGGAACTTTGAGTTGCACCTAAGTTTGCAAACCGCTACGAGAACTGCAAAAGTTCTGTCAACTCCAGAACTCGGTCATTGCATATAAGTTTGCAAACCGCTCAGCGTACGGTGACTCAGCCGATTCACGAACGATTCAAGTAATTGTATTTTATACATTTACCAACTATGTCGATTATGATTCAAGTGTAATTAAATTATTTTTATGAAGTAATTTGCATTTAATTAATCCAATTAACACTAGACTCATTTGATCACATGATTGTGACTTAATATTAATGTCTTGGTGTACATGAAAATGAGTGTTAAGATTTTAAAGTTCAAATCGGCTAACCATGTTGGACATAGTCTTTATACACGGTTCGGTTACGGTTTACCTAACCAGAGTGTATATCTTGTATATGTGATTAAGATTCAAAGCTTTCATTTAACGGTGAAGATTGATTGCTTGGTTCCAAAGCTATATTAGCTTAAACCTAAAGCAACCTAGGCTTTTAAGTCTATATAAGGGGAACTCTTGGCAACTGGGATCTTTGAATCTTGACACTACTTTTTGGTGTGTCCTAGTTGTATCTAGAGTCTTCCTCTCCAAAAACCATTTTAGGGTTTAGCGACTACAAAGTCTTCATTGGGATTTGTGAAGCCAGGTCTAGTTATCTTTTATCTTGATAACTCGAGAATCCCGATCTTGATTGTTTGTAGAGCCTTGCTCCATTGATCAAGATAAATAGTAATCAACAAAGTCTCTTCGTCACATACTTTGTTGATTCTGCAAGTTTTATACTTGGTAGGTGAATAATAATCTAGGCTGCACTTCAGGTTGCATAAGTCCGGATTTTGAGGATAGCCAAACTTTTTTCAAGTTGCTATCGATTTCCATCACTTGGATCTTTCGTTTGATGTGATCATCCATTTAGATCGTAAATCAGGAAATCAATCATAGGCTTAATCTGTGGGATGCAGATTTGGTTTAAAGTTTTCAATTGAGTTGAAACAACTCTTAGTTGGTGTGAGACCGTCTATGGGAATCAATTGCGTGGAGTCATGCTGGGATTCAAGAGGCGTAATGAGCGCGACTGTACTTGAATCAGTGGGAGACTGAGTTCGGGATCAACTACATTCCAGACCAAAGTTAATTGGTAGTAGGCTAGTGTCTATAGCGGCTTAATACAGTTTGGTGTTCAATATGGACTAGGTCCGAAGTTTTTCTGCATTTGCGGTTTCCTCGTTAACAAAATTTTTGGTGTCTGTGTTCTTTCTTTTTCCGCATTATATTGTTTTTCTTTATAATTGAAATATCACAGGTTGTGCGTTGATCAATCACAGTATCTAAGTTTAACCTTTTTTGTTGGATAAGACTTGATTGATCCTTGGATATTGGTCTTTGGTACCGTCCAAGAACTCTCTTTGTAGTTAGGTTCACGGATTCAGTTCTGTAAACGTCCTAACAACAAGAGAGAGAGAGAGATATATAACTTTAAATACTTTCCTTGATTGAGTTTCTACTCTCAAAGTTGTGTTGAGTTTTTCAATACATATTGCCTACGAAAAGGTTGGTGGTGTATTTCGGTACCCCCAGTGTTTTCAGAAGATTTGAAAATTGTAGTGGGTTTAGTGGTGGCAGAGCTACTGTTTCTAGTGGTGGTGGTGGGGAGGAGGAGGAGTAGGAAGCCATGGAAGAGAGAAGAAATGAAAGAAGAGAAGAAAAAGAGAGAAATAAAAGATATGTTTCATACGGGCAGGGTAATTGTGGTATTATTAGAAAATGGAAACGATCTAATTTCAACTTTTTTAAAAATTTGGGAGTTTTCTATTAATTTTATTCAAAATGGAGTTTTAATGATCCAACTTTTGATCGGGTTTTTTATCTAAAAAGTTTAGTTACCTTGGTGTTTTATCCCTTATTATGTAATTATAAGCCTAAAACTATTTCTAGAAAATTATAAACTCGTAGTTGTAGGTTAGTTTTTTTTTTTCAATTTTCATGGTTAGAAAATGATGAACTTGTAGCCGTAAAAGAGTTTCCAGAATCTAATTTTAGAGTCACATAAGTCTAGGTTTTAATGTCGAAAATATAGTCGTGGGTGAATCTTAAATTTCAAAAACCTTTCCAAGTATTTTTATGGGTAGGTCTTAATGTAAGAAACCTATCCTCACGTGAATATGGAAATTCAAAAAAAAAAAAAAATCAAGTATGTTTAAGGCTAGGTCGATACATGAAAACCTAAGTCATAGAAAGTGGTTACGACTAGGAGTTCATGAGTTCCCATTCGTATAATAGGTTACAACCGAAAATTTCATGTCAAACTCTGGTTACGAAAAATGCAAAATAAATAAATAAATCTAGATCATCTAATAAATCATCCATATTGGGATCGTTGTCGGGTACACATATTTTTTCTGATTTTGGGGATGAGCATTTACCTGCTGTTAAAGCATCGCTCTGTTGAACCCTCCAAGCGTTGCTATGTCAAGTTTGGTTTTCAAAAACTCATAGTCGCTTGATTAGATTACTAAACAAATTTTTGTTAGGTTAGACGAAAAATATATAAATGTTGAGACTTGCTCCAGTTACTCACAAAGACTTGGAGACGTGTCGAAGATAATGAAGACATCATCCTTCAGTTCCAGACTTGACTTGTTCCATTTTTATCTTTTGCCTTTCAAGTCTATATTCATTGAAAGCATAATATGAGAAGTTAAATTTGTTTACAATGACTTAAGCATTGTTGACTTGGTCATTATACTATGATCAAAATATCTTAAAGAATGATATTCTAGTTGTTTCTACAACTTAAATATATGGATTTACGAAGTATAATTATCTATGGACTTCGTGTTATCGACATATCACTAACTGGTAGTTCATTATTACTTAGTGTATTGAACTTTCGGTTGAATCTAAACCTTTGAACCACGATTGAAGGCAATTTCAGAATCATAGTTTAAGGAGGTAGACTCGTGAAACCTGTTTCGTAGTCAAAACTAGATTTCAGGACCGATCCTGACTATGTTTAACTTGTTTCTACATTTTTGATATGTTTGTTATCTTCGAGTTTCTACAAACATCAAGATGTTACGTGTCGACATAGTGATTTAAACATGTGCTAAATTTATCAAGCGTATTTCTTTCATACTCAAGGTAAAGATACTGAAACCGATTTTCAATACTTATTTTGGTATCGAATTATATGTTTACCAAATCCCAGGGGTTTGCGTATCTCTAATTGCTATATTAGTAAAGTACATATATGGATGTGTGCTAGCTAATATTATCTATGAGGCGTGGGTTTAATAGTTGGAATGCAATTGGTATTTGCTAATTTCGGAAAGAAGCATTTATTGTATATCTTAAGGTTTTTTCGAAATTGGTAGATCTTTGTTTTCAAACAAGCCTTGGTCATAACACTATAAATAGTCAAATCTTATTCTTACAAACTCATTCCTTGAGCATACATCTTAATTGATCGTGTGGCAAACCAACTTGTTAAGAGATCATATTAATCTAATTAGGTGAAAAATCTTGCATTTTATTCGTTTGATGTCTTCTTTGGGATCAAGAAGCTCTTAGTTGTACAGTTGGTGAGAAACTAGATCGTATTGTTGTTATTTTTTCCTCGTTGATTATTTGACTAAGAACTAAAGGCATAGTTACCCTTGATTGATCAAACTTCTATATTTTGTGTTCTCTTCTGATATAAGGCCACTCAAGTTTGTGTGAGGATTAACTAGAACGGCTTTAAGTGATTGTGAATCTGTTGATAGCACTGTTAATCAATCAAAGCTAACAAACTCCATTCTATGTGTGTCGATCAATAATGAAATCAAATTTTTTTTTCAACAGTTACTTTGAAGATTGAAGACTTAAAGACTTTTATTTTTGGTTCCGATCTTTGTGTTACTTCTTGCATACTTGATTCTCTGAGATCCATAAGTTATTTACCTCGATAACCATAAGTCTCGTGGAAAGATCGAAAATATTGTCTAGTTGCATTAAGTTGCTTGGATAAAGCTTGTTCACTAAGATTGATTATTTCAATAATCACTGGCTTGGTTTAATCTTTGACAAAAGAAGTTTATAAATATAAATGGAAGATTCTTTACTCTAGTTTATCACTGATCAAAAGATTGATTTGGGTGATCGATAAGTGAGTGGGTTACTGAAACACGTATAGTCATCTGATTTCTGGTTACAAAGGAGTTGAGAGCAGAAGTCTTCACGGAGTGAATCAATTCAAGATAATGGACTTTGTCTTAGGATTTATGTATCCTGGCAAGATTATAATAGACGTAGGGATACTAAAAGAAGTAAGTCATAATTGAGTGTTTACATGGTCTCGGCCATACAAAGTTGCAGTAGTTAATTTTTATATTATGAGAAGAAAAAAAGTGGGAATGTTATAAATAGCCTCCATTTTTGTTGACCTTGCACAAATACCCCTGAGAGCTTCCACTTTTTGGAAGCAACTTGTATAAAGTTGCGTCCACTTTGGAAGCAATTGTGCTAGTTGCGTCCACTTCTGAAAGCAACTTGTGCTAGTTGCTTCCACTTTTCAAAAAGTAGGGGTATTTTTAAAAATTGAATAAGGGTATATTTTAAGAGACGAATTTTGAGGGGTATTTAAATAATGTTCCAAAAAAAAATCATTTTCATCTCCTTGTTTTACTTTCCTTTATTAAAAATAAAAATATGTAACTTTCATTTTCA
This sequence comes from Papaver atlanticum, assembly GCA_023531105.1. NCBI lineage: Eukaryota > Viridiplantae > Streptophyta > Magnoliopsida > Ranunculales > Papaveraceae > Papaver > Papaver atlanticum. The sequence goes on from JAJJMB010011896.1 coordinate 1,585,092, forward strand.
AACACTAACTATAAATCAAATCCATTAAACTAATCTAACCACTGACGCCTAATTAGCTATACTAATTTTGTTCATTAAAACAAATTAACATAGGGCATTTTAGCCATTATCGCAAATATTAGGATAAGACTAGGGGTGGGACTTGGGTTGGGTTAACCCACCCAACCCATGCCCAACCCGAACACTGGGCGTACATGGGAAATGTGTTTCAAGACTTTGGGCAAGCTTGGGCATAAGTTTTATAAACCCGAGTTAAATTTGGGCAAGCATGGGCACAAATATTTTTAACCCAAGTAACCCGCCCAACCCGAAGAACTATGATATAGTTATATAAAACTATTTTTATAATTGGTATTATTATCTATTTAGAGTAATTTTGGATATTATCTTCAAATCTAATAATGAAAATATAAATTATATTTGTCTCATTAATCATTCAATATGATAAAAGTTTATATTATTGTAAATAATCTTCAGTTATTTGGAAATTTGAGATAAATAGAGCAATTAAATCTTATTATTACTAAAATTTGTTATTATTATGTTAACAAACTCGTATATCCAGCGAAACTTGGGCCAACCCGAGGAACATAACTTGGGCGGGCTTGGGCAGTACTTTTATGAGTTCCACGGGTTCGATGGGTAATCTGGGCAAAGGATTCCTAACTCGGGTCTGCCTCGGCCAAGCCTTCTAACCCACCCAACCAACCCAAGTCCCACCCCTAGATAAGACGATATTGAATTTACTACAATATTATCCTATCCTGCCTTATTAAAGAGCCCCTCTGAATTTTTTAGAGACCTTAAAATAACTTTCTTTATCATCCCAGCTAAAATAGATAGTGAAAATAAAAAAAAAAAACTTCAATGGGTTCTTTTTGGGTGGAATTGCAGACAGGGTAAGTCGGCCTTGGTTCTGGCGTTGATCTTTTGTTACTTATTTCCGGTATTGGGACGTAACAAGGGAAAGCTTTCTGCTCCTCGTCATCTTGATACTCACCAATGAAAGCTTCATATTATACAGATAAAACTATCTTTATATTTTTAATAATTTTTCTTGTTTTAAAACAACACATATGGACTTTTGCTCCAAGCCATTTTTATCGGGAAGTTTTTCTGAAACTAAGATATTTTGTTCTTCGCTTAAATTAGCCACTTTGGGTATGGGAAGAACTTTAACAAGGAGAAGTGTAAATCAGTACAAATATCATATTGTTAAGGAACAATCAATTATTATAAATCCTCCAGTCTGCCTATTCGCGAATGTTAGATCTCCCGATGACAAATAGATGCAGATTTTTCATCTAACATCCTTCATTTAGATATGTTGGACGCGGGGAATCTAACATTCGTTTCTTACCCATATCATTCGTCGATCGCAGGAAAATTATGCTCAGAACCGAAAAATTATACATTTTTTCTATTAGGGATCAACAACAACACTAATTAATACCCGTTTGGTTTATCTAACCCGACCTGCAATTTGGCGGTTGGACACCAAGCCGCCTACCAGTGGTTAGACGTGAATAGAGCCCATCATTTTGGTAAACTAGATGAAGATATAATATTTAATCTACTGGACACCTGTAAATGAGACTGGAAAAATGTTAATACTTGAAACCCATTGATTTTACTCTTTATAGTTTCAAACTAGTTAGGTAAAATTAAAGAGGCGGCGAGAAAAATTGTTCATTATTTCTTATTAATTAAGGATTTTCTTTATATCGGTAGGAACAAAAGATTGTTTCAGTAAAGAAGGAAGAAAGATCGATTTAATATGAGCCAATTGGTGAATTCATCCATGAATAGTTATTTGAAGACCAAAATCGAAAGACAAACTGAAGGACAAAATTAATTGCCACCAAAAATTGGATAAAGATTGCTGGTCAATGGTCATCCAAGTAAAATTATTTCAAGTTATTATTTCACGTGTATAAATTAGAGTATGATATCATCATAGGATCGTTTCCACGGAGAGGTAGGTGATTGTAAATTATTTTCGATTACTTACGTAAACATGGGGTTTTGGTTGTGATTTATACTAAAGTGTACTAAAGTAAGTAAATTAATACAAATATTAGAGGTAACTGGTTAGAGGATTCATCTTCCAACATGTTATCAACAGAATCATGCTCAACATTCATTCTCTCGCAATATCAATAACCCTAAAGCATCCTATTGCAGGCTTGTTTTAGAAAAATTTATCACATCATCAAAGGAGCATGAGCCACTCATTGAATTATTTTCACTAAATAACTTGGTGAAAGAGCCACTCAAGTTTAACCCAGTGAAACAAATGACCTTTGTGAGTTGAGGTCATTCTATGCAATCATGCGCGAATTGGATTTAACCAAAGGTTACACTTCTACACACAATTGGATGGCAACATCCCCTCGTTAAAAACTATGTTATGTTACTAGTAACAAGGATTTTTGAAAACTCTGGATCTCAAACCCTAGTTTAGCTATAGATATGAATACATGCTCATTTAATTCGTGACTTAAACAAACAAGTAACCAATCATACACGATGTTATAAATTGTTGAACATAAGCGATATTAAAGAAATTATGAATATTTGAGAATGAATACTTAAAATTGATAAATATATTTTCAGAGTCAGGACTACATAGCTAACCAATGATAAAGGTTTAGTTACTCATGATTTCTCAATATTCATGAAAAATATAGAAGAAAAAAAGTAAAGCAAACCTCAGAAATCGTGATGATGAATCACGACTCCAAGCCCTAACTCCTTGTGTTATTCACCGTCGTATGGATGGCCAACGATTATTAGCGACTCCGGCTTTATACGGGCGAGTTGCAACCTATAATCCGAACTAAGGACGGCTTTTGGGGGTTAGCTCACCCTCGTGGGATCACGAACCTTTGTCCCGACCATTATACCACGTGTGTCCCCCATGGCATAAGGAGCATGATAACTTGACATCATCCTCACCTTCCTCCGTCTTATCACTGGCTGTCTTTTCAGGTTTCCAAACTCAATGGCGGCAACTAAACACGAGGGTTTCACTCGCTGTGGAATTTAACCCTACATCTTACGGCACGAGCTGACGACATGCCACATACCATCTGTATCTGTATTCCCAAAGATACCTCTCTCTTTCAAGAGGATGCGCGACATGTCAAAACAATATCCAATTTACTTGTCTAACCTCACCATGTTAGAGCACTGCTCGGTCGAACTCGTAAGTTTCGATATCTTAAGCTTGTTATCAATGTTAGATGCACAAAATTATATCTTGATTTCTAGTGTACTTAAGTCAAGTCTCGGACTAGGATTAAAGTTTGGTAGTTGAGTGTCAGACATCACTGAATAATCCTCCAAGATTGAAGACTGAAGATCAAACGAAGATATTTGGAGAACTTTATCAACAAAGAGGTATTTGAAAACTGAACCATTTTATTTACTCACAAGTATTACCATTCTATCTATATGAGGTTATGCCGTATGATATCTAATAGATGTAATGTTACAAGGAAGAAGTTTCAAGTCAAGCTTGTCTTGTTAAATTTCTTGAAATATGATTCAAGCAATGTATGTTCATAGGTCCTTAGCAATCTTAGTTCGAAATATTTATTGTTTAAGAACTATGTTTGTGGATTATTTGAAAATTTCCCAAAGCAATGATATTTATATCTATCGCGATTTGGAATGTTTCAAACATTAAAAAGAAAGTTTTTAAAACTACTGAAATCTGGACTCAGGGTAGGTATGCATACCCATTATGCGTACCATAGATATCTGATGTTCCATAATATAAGTAGGTATATATACCCAGTACGCGAACCATCGTTTTCTGAATTCGTGAATGGGGGGAGGTACGCATACCCAGTAAGCGTACTCAAGGGTATGAGTTCGTAATAGGCTTAGGGTACGCATACCCCGTACGCGCATCACGAACCGGTTCATAGGTACGCGTACCCTTTCACATACCTACCCAGTACGAATCAAGCAGATGCTCATGAATTATTTTCACAAATATGTGTAACATTACTACAACTCTTGTGGACATTTCCAAGACATATTTAGTCACCAAAACACCTTGTGTATGTGCATTATGATTCAATACTTAAGTGTTTAAATGAAAACGATTATGCTTATTAGGTTCTTAAGGCATACTTGTCATTAACTATCATTATACACGATTTCGGTGCTTGTATATTCTTCTATGTAATTTCTATGTAAATAGAGGAAGTGTTTTCTTGAATCTTAAGTCATCTTAGCTTGAATTCTATGCAACCCTAGTCTTGAAAGTCTATAAAAAGAGAGATTCAATCAACTGGGAAATTCAATCCCTGACACTTCTCTGTCCTAATTTTTTGCTAGAGTCGTCCTCTACGAACCTAGGTTTCCTTTGTGAAACATATCTAGGTTACGAATGAAAGACTTCACTTAGAGATTCATGAATCCAGGTCCGACTATCTTTGCCTTGATAGTTCATGCATCCTGATCTTGTTCGTTATATTATCGAGGTTTTAGTAATCTCTTTCAGGAATGAGATAGATAGAAACCACAAAGTTCTCTTCGTCTCAGACTATGTGATTTCTCAATATAGATATCTATAACTCTTCTTTATTGGTCGGTTTAAGATTGTTCTTGAGAAGTGGTTAATAATCCAGGCTTCTCAGCTAACTGAGTGCAAGTTTTTTGAATTTGTAAGGTTTGTTGGCTTTGTCTATTGCGAACAAATTTCCAAGCCTTGATATATCAATCTAAAGGAAAATAAAATAGGTTTATCTGTCAGAAGGAGATTGGTATCAAAAGTATTCACTTAGGATAAAACAACTCTTAGGCTATAAAGGACGTCAGCTAAGGGAATCAATTTCGTAGAGCCTTGCGAGGTTCAAGAGACGTAAGGAGCACGAATGCAACTGAATTGCTTGGAGGGTGAATTCAGTCTCAACTACATTCCAGTCCGAAGTCTGATAACGGTTTAATACAGTTTGTGTTCAAATATGGAAAAGGTCCCGGGTTTTTTTATGCAAGTGTAATTTTCTTCGTTAACAAAATTCCTATGTGTGTGTGTTTTACTTTTCCGCATCGTTTGATTCTTAAAAGTACAACATAGGTCCATACTCCTAATAAACGAAAAAATTGGTGGTGTACTTGGTACCCACTCCTTTTCAGTTGGTATCAGAGTAGGTTCGTGTATTATAATATCATAACCTACATGACGATCCTTTGTTTCGATAGGAGCAGTCAGGCTACAGATTTCGAGTGTGTTCTAGAAACCATCAATGATGATCTGTGTACTGATCTAAATAATGTCATTGGTAATCTTTGTCATGAGAAACTAAAATTGATAAGGAAAATTGATGGACTTCATTGTGAGCCATAAATTATGAATTTTGATCTTTGAGAAGGATCTGAAAGAGAAAGGGTTCTTCAGAAGGAATTGGATGATCAAATCCGTATTAATAGGAAAATTATTGTCATATTGATTGAATCAAAGGCTACCTTAGTAAAAGTTCTTGAGGATTTGAAATCTGAAAAAGAAACATTAAATTCTCCAAAGAACCTGATTCGTCTCTTGATTCTTGTTTAAGGAATTGGTGATGATTAAGAGATAAGCGAGGCCTTGGCTTTGTTAAACCTGATAATTCAGGTTTCATCGAAAGGACCTGATGATGCAACCACCATTTCTGTTTGCTCTTGTATGTTTTGTGGTTCTTTTAATCAATACCAACATTACATGTAAGCTCTTTCGACAAAAGCTAATTTGCTAAAGTTCTTCAAAAAAGAGCCAAAAAAACTTCTGTCTGATGTCAAAAGAATTACAAAGAATCTAACAGGATACCTTAACATAGTGAAAATTAATGTCAGTATGGGAGCTTTTGCTCTGAAGTCCAATTCCACCCTTTCAGTGATTTATCAATAGTGGCTGTAGCATACACATGACAGGTGATCTTTCATTGTTCATGAACGCGAACGATTTCAAAGGAGGATCTATAACTTTTAAAGATGAGAGTTGTTGCTATTTTAGTAAAAAGGAAACAATCAAGCTTCCTGGAGTGCCTAAAATTGATGATGTTGTTTACATCAAAGGTATCTCTGCTATTCTTTTTTCTGTCAGTCAAATCTATGACAAATGCCATAAAATTGTCTTCAATGCTAAAGAATGTGATGTTGAGGATAAGTCAGGAAAAGTAATTTTTCATGGCATTCGTGGCAAAAACAACTCTTATCTTCTTGATATCTTTGTTGACGTTTGACTAAGGTGGAATCTACACACCTGTGGCATGAACGTTTTGGTCATATCAACTATTTATTTCTTGGAAAGATCATTAACAAAGAACTTGCCAGAAGTGTACCAAAAATGAATGCCAATATCGAAGGTATTTATGGTGCTTGTCAAAAGGGTAGACAAGCTAGCGTTACACATAAGTCGTCACAAGATATTGCCACCAAAGCTACTCTTGATTTAATTCATATGGATCTCTTTAGCTCAATCAAAAAAAATCAAAGTTTGAGTGAAAAAATATGCTTTAGTAATAGTTGATGATTACATCAGGTTCACTTGGGTGGCATTCCTAGTTCATAAGAATAATACTATAAGCAAATTTAAGATTATTGTGAATAGAATCCTGAATGAACAAGGACACAAACTAAATAAAATCAGGAGCAATCGTGGAACAAAATTCAAAGATACTAAGGTAATTGAGTTTTGTGACACACTGGGTATTATTCAACAATATTCACCACCTATAACTCCACAATCTAATGGGTTTGTAGAAAGAAAGAATATGAATATCTAGGAAATGGCCAGGGTAATGATCCATTAAAAAAACTTACCTCTAAAGTTTTGGGGAGAAGCTGTCTTTACAGTACGTTACCTGATCAACCGGGTATACTTACAGTCACGTACCCTGAATATGAGTTACGTTACGTTAAGAAACCTAACTTGAATTATCTTTGTGTGTTTGGAAGTAAGTGCTACATTCTCAAGGATCGAGAACAAAAAGGGAAATTCGATTTCAAAAGTGACGAAGGAATTTTCCTAGGCTATGCCTTTGATCGTTGTGGTTTCTGAGTATACAATCTCAAAACCAATATCATGATGGAATCAACAAATATTATTATTGATGACTTGAGACACTTTCATTATAATAACTCTCCTATTGAATTGCCTCCTAGGGACACAACAAATAAGTCAAAGAAGCACCAATATCAGTATAAGTTGTTCAAACTATTACTGATCTTGATGTGACTATTGACGAGGAGAAAATCCCTAACAAGGATGTTTTAACCGAACCTGCTACTGCTCGGCATTTGTGGGTTCAAATGAATCATGATACGAACAATATTATTGGGAGAACGGGCTCCACTGCTAAGATGCGAGGTCAACTTCAAAATATATGCAACTTTGCATTCTACCTATCGCAAGTTGATCCCAAGAATATTGATGAAGCTGTAACCGACCTTGTATGGGTTAATTCTATGCATGATGAGTTAAGTCAATTTAAGAGACAAGAAATTTGGAACCTTATCCTTTTCCCTTCCAGTATGAAAATTGTAGGTACCAAATGGATATTCAAGAACAAGTCAGATGAATTTGGAACAATGGTTCGGAATAAAGCAAGATTAAGCTATATGTTTGCTATTAGCTCGTGCATGCCTTGAGTCCATATGTTTGCTATTAGCTCATGCTTGTTTTCTCAAGATTAAGCTATACCAAATGGACGTGAAATCCAAATTCTTAAATGGATGTATCAAGGAAGAGGACTATGTTGCCCAATCTACATGATTTGAAAGTCCAAAAAATCCCCTTCATGTCTTTAAGGCCAATATGGCATTATATGGAATAAAACATACACCTCGAGCTTGGTATGAAAACCTGACAACTTCTCTTCTTAAAAAAGGTTTCTCAAGAGGTGGAGTTGATAAAACGGTTTTTACCAAATGGAGCGGAAAGGATGTATTAATAGCTCAAATCAATATAGATGATATCATCTATGGATCAACATCCAGGAAACTTGCAGAAGAATTCCAAACCTCTTTAGGTAAAATATTCAGAAAGAGCAATGTTAGTGAATTGAAATTCTTTCTAGGGTTACAAATTCAACAACATAAGGATGAGATTTACATCACTCAAGAACAATATGCCAAGGATCTTGTCAAAAGGTTTGTCCTTGATAAATCCACTTTGAAGCTTACTCCTATGTCCACAATTGGGAAACCGCAAAGAGACGAGAATAGTGTCAACGTATATATCAGAAACTCTATAGATCTATTATGGAAGCCTGTTATATCTAACAGCAACAAGACTTGATATTTCCTTTAGTGTTGGTTGTTATGCAAGATTTCAAGCAGATCCCAAAGAGTCTCTTCTGTCAGCTGTAAAAAGGATCATAAGATATGTTAATCATACTGTTGGATATGGTTTATCTTACATTTTTGATACTAACATTAAACTTACTGCTTATTAGGATGTAGATTGGGAAGGATATGTAGAAGACATAAAGGTACATGAGGAGGATTTTTTCATGTGGGACTAAATTTTGTTGCTTGGCATAGCAAGAAAGAAACCTCACAATCCTTATCAACACGTGAAGTTGAATACATCACTGCAGGTTCGTGTTGTAGTCAACTCTAATGGATGAAACAAATGCTTACCAATTACAGAATAGACTGGAACTATGAAGATATTTTGTGATAAACTCAAGTGCGATTCGAATTACTGAGAATCTCGTTGAGCACTTAAGAACAAAGCAAATTGACATAAGATATCATTTTATCCGTGATCTCTTTGAGAATGGTATTGTCGAAATTGAGTTTTTGCCTTCTGAAAAATAATTAGATGATATTCTCACCAAGCCTCTAGATACCCGAACATTCCAGGACCTTCGGCAAGTTATTGGTGTTATTATCTCGTTCATTAACGCAAGTTGGTATCTTTGCCCCTGATTCTATATATATTTTTTGGGTAATAAAGCTTGAGTTCCTGTAAGGAATTGACGTTGCTCTTATCTTCCTCTCCATTGTGTCATGCATTGTGATGATTCCTTGTAGTTGTATGATATTTTGTCTCTTTCGATCTTACAAAACTATAACTTTCATCTTAAAATATTGAGCTCCGCTTCTAAAGATGTGTCCTATGATCAATTGTATCTGTAACCTATTAAATCCATAGGTATGACAATTGTCATAAATGTCCTCTTGGCACAGCTATTTAAGTTATATATTGACTTGGTGCAACCACATCATTAATAGTGAGTCCAAAATGTAACGACTTCTCATGCTCTTAGTACTGAATTCTCCCTACCTATTTGATTCCTAGGAAAGAGACGAGAACAAGATTCATGAGAATTCTTTCTTAATAGCAGAGAAAAATATGCGCCAAGATTCATATCTTATCATAATATTGGTATTTAAACTTATAACGAATATTTGAGAAAAAATTACTCAATTTAGTATGGGAACTCTAAGGAATATCATCCACCTTAGACTGACCTCAAAAACTCTTCTTCACAAGAATTGTTTCCTAAAAGAATTTGAGAACTACTTCAATTATTATTCCTGCATCTGTGTTCCATAATTGTGTACACTGTTCTGCTAAATGTTCTTTAAGAAACTTGTTTTCTGACAATCTACCACCCAGTACACCTGTTGAATATACTAGTGTCTGGTATTAAGGTCAAGTAAAAATACTTTTCCTTGAAAAGGTCGATGTATCGTTCTTTTTGGAGTGGCATCAACTGACGGAGAGTTTAATTTGAACTTATGCTTAATTGTCATATCCTGTGGAGAGTGCGGCTATAGAATTGGAGGAGATGCTTGTACTTATATATCTCCTTGATGAAGACACTAATTTTTACTTGGTGAAATTGTCTAAATAAAAGCTGGTATGTGTTCTCTTATCTTGATAACTCTTTTGTTTTAATTCATTACGATCCCTATTTTTCTCCTTTTCCGATCTTGTTAGCAAAAATGGGGAGAATTATTTAGTAGTTTTCTACTACAAAATATGACTTTTCGGAACATTGTATATGCAAGGAGGAATGGATTATAATATATCGGTTTTTCCTATTATACAAAAGAAGTAAGTAGTAACTAGGGGGGGGGGGGGGCACATATCACTGTAATATTGCTTCAAAGTTGCGGTGCAAATTAACTTTGAGGAAGGTAACAAAACTATATTTTTGGTATAACAACCACTGAGTTGACTGATTTTCTTCATTCAAGAAAAGCTCGAGTAGAATATTCTCATAAGGTTGTTATCGCTATTGATCTTCAACAACAACGGAGCTGAAACGATCATATGCAGAACCTTAGAAGAACGAAGAATTCAAGACGATGTTGAAGAACCAAGAAAATCAAGCATGATGAATTTTGAGATGAAAGATCATTTATTCGAATCCATATGTATTGATACTTTTGTCACTACAATTTTCAAAGAGGGAGATTGTTAGAGCACTGCTCGGTCGAACTCGCAAGTTTTGCTATCTCAAACTTGTTGTTAATATTAGATGCACAAAACTATATTTTGATTTCTGGTATACTTAGGTCAAGTTTCAGACTAGGATTAGGTCGTAGTTGAGTATCAGACATCATTGAATAACCCTCGAAGATTGAAGACTGGAGATTAAATGAAGACATTTGGAAAACTTCATCAACAAAGAGGTATGTGAAGATTGAATCTAACTATTTACTCACAAGTATTACCATTTCATCTATATGAGATTACATCGTATGACTTCTAATAGATTTAATATTTCAAAAAAGTTTCGAGTCACATTTTCAGTACTGCCAACGGGGTAACAGTTTGTTTGGGGGTGTATCAAATTCCATATAAAGATAAAACATCCTTTGGTAAGGAATTGCTACACCCCCAAGCAATCTGATCTCCCATTAGCAGCCATATACATTTTCTGCTCCTAATACATATAGTAAGATCCTCTGTGACTGTTCAATATTACGGCTATCTATCGTGTTGAGAATTTAAAGAGAAATGCTTAACCCTTTCTAATAAAGCTTGACCACCTTACATACAGAGGCAACTTGGTGTCCGTATGTAAACATCCATGGCATACTACTACTCACCAATAAAGATCATTTTCACCAGGACCACTGAAACCTACATCCCCTTACAATGACCACTAGAGCTTTAAGGCAGTGAAGAAAGTTTTTGAAATAGTTGAATTCTTTACCCCTTCTTTTTGTATGTAAATCAATAACTCTGATGATGCTGATGGCATTTGAATAGAAATTTAAGTTGTCTACTTCCTATTTGTTAACATATGTTGAACCTGAAACCATAGAAAAAAAATTCAATTGCTAAATATGTTGTGACACGGTTTGTTAACCAGTTTGTTAATTGTTTGATAACTAGGGAAACTATTAATGTTATTAAGAAATCATAAGGCTGGTATTGGCAGCACATCATTTTCAAGTTAAATGTCACCCCATCTCAAAGATCATCAAACCTAAGTCTTCATAAAATACCAAGCTAACTAATAATTTGTGCTTGCACGAATTTGAATCGTGTGTGCCTCATCAATTAGTTGATACTGCTCATTCAAAGTAAGCTAATATGGTTAAAATTCTCACATATGAGTTGTCTAGTACCACCTGGCACAGCCATGCGAGTGTATGTTTTGATTGTTTTGTTTGCTTCTGATCTAAGACTGTGATTCACATGTTTTGCCATAAAAAACAATATCACTCCGATCTTAACCTCAATAAACAAATTCCAGTCTCCAGATAACCTCACCACCAACCTTCATTTACACATTATAAATTCTCGACGGTCTAATATTTCCAGCTTATCCGGAACTTGTTATCTTACCAATAATTCTCGTTAGTAAAATGCACCCTTACTTAAGCCCGTTGGCATTCATCAAGCTATTACACATTGCTTAATCTAATTTGTGTTGTATTATAAAAAGTTAACCACATGGGAATCAAAGTATAATTAACAAGAAATTAAGCTTAAATTGTTAATGTATTCCATTTCATTTCAATCTTTCGATTCTATCTATCATAGCAACAAGAAGGAAAAAGAAACTTTTTAATTATAATTATAATCTGCGAAACAAACTTAAACTAAACCCCCCTTACATATTTACTAAACTCCCGTATCCAAATTTTAAGCTGGTTGACCGTTGGTCGCCATTTGAACTTGACCATTATCAGCTTTATCTTGTTTGACGGCAGTACCTTTGCTCTTTGAATCTCTCCAGTGAAAGCCACTGAATAGCGTATCCATATCTTCCAGAGTTCTACCCTGTGTTTCAGGTAAGAACGTAAAGAAGAAAATCCAAGCTATTGATGCAACTCCGGTGAAAAGGAAAAAAGCTCCACCGGTTGAGATTGCCTTAGTTAATGAGATAAACGTCATTGAGATAACCCCACTTGTAACTCTGTTCACCGCTACTCCCATACTGCAACCCTGAGCCCGTAATTTCAATGGAAAGATCTCAGAGCTATACACCCACGTAATCGGTCCCATTCCGATTGAGAAAAATGCAACGTACGCTAGAACCGCTGCTATGCTCAAAGCAATAGCCCAGATTAATTTAGTGTGAGAATGATCTATGACGGTTAGTCCAATCCCAAGTCCACCTAGTGACACAATCATTCCTCCTACACTGCTCAATAGCAAAGGCCTTCTCCCTACTTTGTCTAAGAAAAATGTAGCGACTAGAATGAAAATAGTCTTAACAAACCCAACAGCTATAGTTGCACCTAAAAGATCAGTTTTCTTGGTGATTCCTGCAGATTTGAAAATCCTAGGACTGTAAAGAACAACTGCATCAATACCTGATGCTTGTTGGAAGAAATGAATACCAATTGCGGCGATTAAAACACGTCTAACGGCCGGTGTAGGACGAATTAAAAGTTCTCTCCATACACCTTCACCGTGGGATCGTTTCGGTACAGCAACAATATCATCAGTTAACTCTTCTGGTATACCAGCAGCTTCTTTAATCTCACTCAGTCTTAACTCAGCTTCCTCTTTTGAATCGGACGTTTTGTTTAGAACAACTCGTGCATCACCGAGTCTACCTTGCATAATTAACCAACGAGGTGACTCAGGCATAGCAAGTACACCGAGTCCTAAGAATACGGAAGGAACTGCACCGATTCCAAGCATGAATCGCCAACTCAAATGCTCAGGCAGCTTTGAGAATGCGTAATTCGAAACGTAACCGAGCAGAATCCCGGCGTTAATGAAAACTTCAGGAAACGATGTTAAGAATCCTCGAGATGAAGCGGGTGAGACTTCAGCAGTGTAAACTGGTGCAATCATAAGAGCATAACCGACACCGATTCCAGCTACGAATCTGCCTATCATGAGAATTGCATAATTTGGAGCGAGACCCATGATTATGGCACCCACAAAGAAAATAACAGCAGCCAGTACTATTGTGTATCGCCGCCCTATCCAATCTGATGTTCTACCGGCTGCTGCTGAACCGAATAGTGAGTACAGATTTAGAATTCCAACTAAGACTTCGACTTGTACATCATTTATTTTGAGATCATCTTGGATGAATATTACTGCTCCACTCATTACACCAATATCTGTTCATTATCAATAAACAAAAAATTGATTAATACTCAGAAAATATACGAGATAAATCAAAAATAAATACTGTATGAAATTCAGAACAAAGAGAAAACAAAAAACTAACCGTAGCCAAGCAAAATGGAAGTCATGGAAGCCAAAATGGCGCAAGCAAAAGCAAATTTGTTCCTCTTGGGTTTCTCCGACGCAGCAATGGAGAGGGTATTTCTAGTTTCATGAGTAACTGCTTTATTACCCTCATCTACACCCATCTCTCCTAAATCTTTGGAAATTTCAGAAGAGAGAAAGATGTAGAGATTTAACAACTGTAGAATGGATAATTGGATGTAGGAGAGGAAACAGCAAACTAGCTTGTGATTCAAGTGGGCAGTGGCAGGGCGTGTGAGGTGTTTATGAAGTTTTCAGTGCTGTGCTATGATGAGGCTTTAAGGAGGAGTTTAAATAGACAGAGCAAGTGAGGGAGAGAGAGAGAGATAGAGAGAGAGTAATGCTCACATCATCAGAGAGGAGACTGAGGGACGATGATGATGTACAACTAGTCTACTACTACTACTTAGGGGAAGAAGATGTGCATAGGTCACGTAATGGAATCACTTCCACGTATATTGAAGCTTGGGTTACTAAGATAAATTGACGAAAATATCCTTCTTCAGAAATGGGTGGGATTGGGAATGTAGAGAATCTATCACGGTCAAGGGTAAAATGACGAATTGAACTTCTATCTCTGGACAAGTGGTGCTTCCACTGATAAGACTACTCTTTCTGCCATCAGATCTCTGATCAATATAGGATACGATATATGATTACAACTGTGTGCTAATCTGAACCGAACTAAATTAACCGAACAACTGAAACTAGTTAGTGGTTTGGTTAGGATTGTCTGTTTAACGTAAATTTCTAAGGAAGCAAGATAATGTACTCATGAATTAATCTGATATGATTCATTAGTTAAGTTCCCACCCAAATGAAGTGCTTATACCTTAACTAATTCGAAGTCTAAGTATAGCCAGATTTGTTCACTAAATTGCTTTTGATGACTATATTCTCAATTAGACTATAGTTAACTTTAAATTTACACTTTAACTATTGTACAGTAAATATTTAGGTACTGGTAGTACATACAAATTTATTAGATGCATCACCCACTACTACTAGCCATACAAGCACATTATTACCAGAAGTCGGATATAGCATATCCTTTCATCAACTGATCAATATTTTGGTCTTATTTCTTGAAACCATGACACCATCGACAACTAATCAGTCAAATGGTCTTTGTGAATGCAAATTGCACACAGTATTATTGTTTTGATTGGGATAGAAATCGAAAATCATAGTTTGGTTGTCTTCATTTGATATCTTCCTTCCTGAATTCGATCGCTAACTCAATAAAAGTCGCAACTCACACCTCACTGATGGACCATCTAATGGTCTTTTAGGTCAAAAGAGATGGCCTCTCACTCATAAACCATACAGATTCATAGGAGAGAAATTGTGTAAGAAGAATGGGGCCGTTTGTCTCTTTAAATCATTTTTCAGTCGGTAAGAGACAGACACTCGATCAGTTATTCCCGCCAGCCTTTTATTTTTTGTTTATTCGGAATATTGGTGACCATACTCTATGTTTCCGTATTGCGATTTAATCTTATATAAAATTGAAGAAAATATATTGTTTTTCTTGGTGGTATCATATTATCATTAGATCATTATCAAAGATCCCAAGTTTCTCTCATTAGCTTTTTGACTCTTCTTATTAGAAAATAACAAAAGATGATGTTATCGTTTGAAAGTATATAATTATGCAAGTATGAACACGAGAAGCTGTTAAGAGTTGATGTAATGTTCCGGATGCAATTTAGAATGCAGGGAATTTTGGTCTTGTGAAGAAGTCTTGTGTACAAGACATATTTATCATGCAATTTAGAATGCATCTGTTTTAGTGTAGGAATATGTATGGACAAAGAAGGTCCACATGTAACTCTTTTCTTGGATCATATATTGACCAAGTTTAGAGAGAGAATGTAATATCTTCAAGTTAATGAAATAGAAGAGATGGAGAGGAAATACTTTCCCCATCTCCATTTCAAATCAAAATCAATCCAAACAATCAAATATATTCAATCCAATTTATAACAATTGGTATCAGAGCATAGATCGTTTGAATCTGATCTTGGAGAGTGAACAAAAATCAGTTTCTACCCATTAAATCTCAAAAATCAGCAACATTCAAAGTTCTCAAAAAACTAGATCTAAAAAAAAAAAACCCAATTTCTTCAATCATCTTCAACCAAATCAATGGCAAGTATTAGTAACTCAAGTCTATACATTCAACAACCTTCAATACCACTTTTTCATGGAGAAAATTATGATTTTTGGGCCATTAAAATGAAGACCTTGTTCATGTCACAAGATGTGTGGGAGATTGTACAAAATGGGTATGATGAAATTGAAGATACATCAACTCTACAAAAACCCCAAAAGGATTTACTTAAGGAGAGTAGAAAGAAGAATGCAAAAGCATCCATGTACATTCAACAAGGAGTTGGAGATACTATTCTACCAAGAGTAATCCATTTTCCTTTAGCTAAAGAAGCTTGGGATATCCTTCAACAAGAGTATGGGGGTAATAAGAAAGTAAGAGAATTAAAATTACATTCATATAGAAGAGATTTTGAGAATCTAAAAATGAATGAGAATGAATGTTTGAATGAGTTTTCTTCAAGAGTTGTTGAAGTTGTTAATAATATGTTGATGTGTGGTGAGAAGATGGAAGAAAGAAGAATTTGTGAGAAGATATTGATTTGTTTGCCGGAGAAATTTGAACCCATTGTGGCGGTTTTGGAAGAGACTAACGATTTCTCTACATTAAAGTCACAAGAATTATGGGCTTCCTTGAAGGTGTATGAGCAAAGGTTGTCAAGACACTCCGAAAAGTCAATTGACAATGCTTTTCAATCAAAATTGAACTTGAACTCAAAAATTTCAGCAATGAAGAAAAATAAGTACAAGGGTGATGCTTCATCTAACTTCAAAGGAAAGGAAAAATGGAAGAAAGGAGGAGCAAACTCCAACAACTACACAAAGAGTGATTCTTCACAAGCACCAAGATGCAATTTTTGCAACAAGAATGGTCATTTGGAGAAGAATTGTTGGAACAAAGGAAAACCCCAATGTCATCATTGCAAGAAGTATGGACATTTGGAGAAGGATTGTAGGTACAAAGGTGAAGAACAAGCCGGTAGAGCCGAAGAGAAAGAAGAAAAACAAAATTTGTTTTATGCTTGTCAAAGTGCTATGGAGACTTCTAAGAGTGAAGTGTAGTTTGTAGATAGTGGTTGTACAACTCATATGTCCGGTGTGAAGAGCTTGTTTGTTGACATGGATACATCCATAAACTCTCTAGTGAAGATGGGGGATGGAAACATGGTTCAAGCTAACGGAAGAGGTACAATTTGCGTGCAAACTATCAATGGAGCAAAATACATTAGAGATGTGTTATATGTTCCGGATTTGGCACAAAATTTGCTTAGTGTTGGGCAACTTGTGGAGCTTGGGTATGCGGTCCATTTTGAAGATAGATATTGCACCATTTATGACAAGAAGCACAACAACAAGAGACAAGTCATGACGAGTATCAAGATGGAGAAAAATAGAAGCTTTCTAATTATCTTTGAAAAGGAGAAGAATGTTGCATTAAGGATGGAAACCATTGATGAAACATGGTTATGGCATAAAAGACTTGGGCAGTTGAATTTCAATAGTCTCAAGGTACTTTCCAACAAGAACATAGTGCAAGGACTTCCACAACATATCAACCACAAGGATGGAGTATGTGAAGGTTGTGCACTTGGGAAATATCATCGCCAACCATTCCCAAAAGGTGTAGCATGGAGAGCAAAAGAAATTCTTGGTTTGGTACATACCGATATGTGTGAACCAATGAAAACACCAACTCATGGAGGTAATAGATACTTTATCTTATTCATTGATGATTTAAGTCATGTGACTTGGGTGTACTTCATGAGACAAAAGTACGAAGTTTTTAGCATCTTCAAGAAGTTCAAGAGCCTTGTTGAAAAGCGAAGTGGTCACTACATCAAAGTTTTGAGAAGTGATTGAGGCAAAGAGTACAACAACAAAGAGTTTGATAAATTTTGTGAATATGAAGGCTTGGAAAGGAAACTAACCGTGGGTTATACTTATCAACAAAATGGTGTTTCCAAGAGAAAGAACCAAACCGTGGTGGAGATGGCGAAGTCCATGCTTCATGACAAGGGTATGCCTAAAGTGTTTTGGGCTGAAGCCGTCAACACCGCCGTCTACTTGATGAATAGGTGTCCAACAAAATCCGTATGGGATAAAACTCCTTTTGAAGCATGGAGTGGGAGAAAGCCATTGGTAAGACATCTCAAAGTTTTTGGTAGTGTGTGTTATTCTCAAATTACAAAGGTGAAGAGAACGAAGCTTGATGAATCAAGTGAGAAATGTATATTTCTTGGCCATAGCCTCCAATCAAAAGGTTATAGGTTGTTTAGCTTGAAAAACAACATAATGATCACAAGCCGTGATGTCTTGTTTGATGAAGGAGCTTCATGGAATTGGTAAGAAGGTAAAATTGAGAAGAGAACCGTTTTTGTTGATGTTGAACAAGAAAATTCAGCAACAAATAAAGTTGGAGAAGGTGAAGAACTACCTCAAACACCCCCAAATGCAAGGTTTAGAGCATCTCCAAGTATGTCTCCAAGTACCAGTGCATCAACATCACCACCATCGGCACCAAAGAAGATGCATAGGTTGAGTGAAGTGTATGAAAGATGCAACTATTGTACGGTTGAACCGTAAAATTTTGAAGAAGCATCAAAAGAACCGGTTTGGATAAAAGGCATGGAAGAAGAAGTTGTTGTCATAAATGATAACGATACATGGGAGAAAGTAGCAAGGCCAAGTGACAAAGAAGTTATTTGTGCGAAGTGGATCTACAAGGTGGAGTACAATAGGGATGGATCGGTTCAAAGGCACAAAGCAATATTGGTGGCAAAGGGATATTCGCAACAACCCGGCATCGACTACAATGAGACTTTTGCACCGGTTGCTCGTCTTGACACCATTAGAGCCGTGATTGCTATGGCCTCCCAAAAAGGTTGGTTACTTTATCAACTTGATGTCAAATCGGCATTTTTGAATGGAGAACTCCATGAAGAGGTCTATGTAGAACAACCACAAGGTTTTGTGATTGAAGGAGAAGAAGACAAAGTATACAAGTTGAAGAAATCTTTGTATGGACTCAAGCAAGCACCAAGAGCTTGGTATAGTGAGATAAATTGATACTTCAAAAGGCAAAATTTCAACAAAAGCAAGAGTGAACCTACACTATATGTGAAGACAAAAGGTACGTTTATTCTCATCGTTGCCTTGTATGTTGATCACCTTATCTTTACGGGTAATGATGTTCATATGATTGAATAATTCAAGAGAGAAATGATGATGAAATATGAGATGAGTGACATGGGTTTGCTCAAGTACTTCCTTGGTATTGAAGTTCATCAAAGTGAAGATGGAGTGTTCATTTCTCAAAGCAAGTATGCCGAAAAGGTGTTGAAGAAATTTGGTATGCTTGGTTGTAACCCCACATCTACACCACTTGTAGTGAATGAGAAACTCAAGAAAGATGATGGAGGAAGAAAAGTTGATGAGACTTACTATAGAGGTCTTATTGGAAACTTGTTGTATGTTACACATACAAGACCCGACATCATGTTTGCTTCAAGTATGCTTTCTAGGTTCATGAGTTCACCTAATCATCTACATCTTGGCGCGACAAAGAGGTTGTTGAGGTACATACAAGGAACAATGAATTTTGGAATCATGTATTCAAGAAATTTGGATGTCAAATTAGTTGGCTATTGTGATAGCGACTTGGGAGGATGTATTGATGACATGAAGAGTACATCGGGGTATGCTTTTTCTCTTGGTTCGGGTATATTCACATGGGCATCGAAGAAGCAAGAAACCATAGCTCAATCCACGGCGGAAGCGAAGTACATTTCGGCATCAATAGCTACATCTCATGTTGTATGGCTAAGAAGAATCATGGAAGACATTCAAGAGAAGCAAGAAGAAAGCACCGTAATTTTTTGTGACAACAAGTCGGCAATTGCTATGTCCGAAAATTCGGTTGAGCATTGTAGAGCAAGACACATTAAACTCAAGTACCATTTCATTCGAGAAGCGGTTGAAGATGGTGAGATAAAACTCAAGTATTGCAAGACGGAAGACCAATTGGCGGACATCTTCACCAAGGCACTTCCCAAAGGTAAATTTCCGTGAGCTACTAGGAGTTGGAGATCATCACATTAAGGAGGAGATTGTTAAGAGTTAATGTAATGTTCCACATGCATTTTAGAATGCAGGGAACTTTGGTCTTGTGAACAAGACTTGTGTACAAGACATATTTATCATGCAATTTAGAATGCATCTGTTTTAGTGTAGGAATATGTATGGACAAAGAAGGTCCACATGTAACTCTTTTCTTGGGTCATATATTGACCAAGTTTGGAGAGAGAATGTAATATCTTTAAGTTAATGAAATAGAAGAGATGGAGAGGAAATACTTTCCCATCTCCATTTCTAATCAAAATCAATCCAAACAATCAAATATATCCAATCCAATTTATAACAGAAGCTGATAACCGGTATGTTGAAACTTGAAAGACATATATCAAATGGTTCCATGGGAAACGTAAACACTGAAACTGCTAAATTGTTGGTACGTATTCGTTTCGACAAGGTTTAATCCAGTGACCACGTTTTTCTCATGCATGTAAAATCTATTTTCTATGACATTGGTTATCTTCTTGTTTTTCCGTCTGCTTTACCATTTGTAGAAGTTACTAATTGCGACCCTAATTTGATTTTCGATTAATTAATAAAAAAAATTGATCTCTTTTGTCTTGGGAGAAAAATCCAACTTTGATTTTCCATGGTTCATGATCATGTCATGTGTACATTATAGGATCCAGCTTTACAAAAGCTAAATGTTGCACATACATACAAGCAACAACGTTGAATATATAATTCAGAAAACATTTTCTTTTACGAGTTGGGATCGAATCAAGATAACGAAAAATGGCTAAAATAATACTCCAATCGAGATATTTTTAAGAAGAATATCATCTGTAGATATTTTCAGTGATAATAACTTACAATGTCAATATGCAAAAGGTGTAGAGTTCATGTTTATCTCAAAGCTTTTGCGTCTCTTTAATCAAGTATCCCCATTAATTAGTGGTCATTGGAGGATAGTTTAAAGGTAAACAATAAGCCGCCTAAATGGAAGATAGACATATAAAGTATTACGTGTGCTACTCGTTTCAAGCAATATAATCCCCGTGCATTTGCGATATACTATAATGACAACGAAAATGGCAACAAAAATGATATAGTACGAAAGAAACTAATTTCATACATATGTATACTTTGTCATTGTCATTTCTTCCATAAATTTTGGTCATAGAATCCGGCCATATCAAATTTTCAAAAACGAAAGAAATTTTTGAGTCCAAAGACAAAAGAGAAATTGGGTGTAAACTGTATTACGAATATAACTAATACCGTTTCTGATTTGATATCGGATATTCAACAATTATTATCAATTTAATTGTAAAGTTATCGGATATTAGATATCTAAGATATGGAATACCTCAACTTTTCAATACCAATTCAGACGGACGTTGGATGTTCAATTATGAGCCTATGACAGCCAACAGGATTATGAAGCTATATAAATATGCGAGGGTCTACAGTCTACTGTAACTCTGTAAGCTTGTTGGTGCTAATAATATCTCGACGACAAGGACAAGATTAAGAACTTTATAATCAAGTAGGGTCAGATATTAATTGTTTCAACCTTCAAATTTCTTGTAAACGTGCTGTGAAGTTTGAAATTTGCTGGCTTGCTGCCCCTCGTCTTTTAGTGTACATGGACTGATATGATACATTTCTTATTTCATTGGTCTAAACCCTGGACAATCTCATATTACTTGGTATGAAATTCGGATCCGGCTCAAAACTCTTGTCGGTAACATAAACAAGCAGTTTTTTGGCATTGGATATTTCCGGTAAATTAGGATTCAAGGGAGAACGTAGCAAAATAAAATCCAATTCTCTGTCAGGACTCCACGCCCCTAATAAATCTGGGTGCACATTATCGGTTTCCGTGAATTCAGTGAGTAATTTTTCTTAGAGATGATATTGTCAAGCTAATAGAGATATGGCCAAGACAAATTCGAGATGAAGTACCTTGGACGCAGATATAAAATTAAACGACACAAATTCGAGATTAAGTAGCTTGGACATCATTTTTCCAAACCAGAATATGTATACTGAACTCGTATACTTATTTCGTGAAATGCGTGATTATCCTTCGGTGGTTACAAAGCAAGCATAATAACCTATTTGAATGTGAACATTTGCAAATTGCAATTCTCTTTTAAAATTTTGAGATTGAAGAAGCCGTAGAGATTAAAAACAAGAAGATTTTGTTGGGGTTTTGTTCCGTATACAAAACTATATGGCTGAAAACAGACTTTAGGTAACAGTTTTGCAGCAGAAAACAGTGATCTAATGCTGTCAAACCGTGGCTAAAGGGCAGTTTCGGGTTTGGAATGTCTACAAGGTTTACTAGGATTAGGAAACTTGTATGACGGTTTGGAGGAGTGTTTTCCAAGTTTAGGGTTTCCTGATTAAGGTGTGAGGCTATTCTTAGAAGTTCTCTAAGGCTTGGGGAGCAAGGATTTGTCTACTATATAAGAGGGCTTATAATGTGAGTAGAAATCCATTCTCTTGGAGAATCCCCTCAAGCACGAGAGTTATCGAGGGTCACAACCGTTGTGTCTTACGATGGTTGGTGATGGGGAAAAAATTTATGTGAGAAGAGAAACTTGTAGTGAGAACGGGTATGGGAGAAATCTAGGGTTCGTATGGGAGAAGCTAGAATTCATGATTTTTTTCGTGTTCTTGTCTAAAGTCGAAGCAACCATGGTGGTAGAAGTTTATGGAAGAAGAAGAATAAAGGAAGAGGTAAACTCTTCGTAATATGTCTTGTTGTTTATAAACGTTTAGCGCTAGTGGGTTATATAACTTGTTGATTATATGATGTGTGCCGATGTAATAACTAGTTATGATAATGAAGATTCTCGGGGTGGTTTTAGCCGTGGATGTAGCCTACAAAGGTGAACCACGTAATCTTTGTGTCGTGTGTGTGATTGTCTATATATTGATTATATATTCATGCTAGTATCATCCGATAATGCTAATCTAAAGACGTAAGTAAAGGATTCGAGCTAAGTTATCTAAAGTAGGATGTTTCGTGGAATTGACTTTTATGGAAACATGCCGGTTCGAGATGAATGTAACCTCGGTTTCCCGACAGATTTGATATGGCATTTCGGTACTAACAAGTCTAAGACAAGATGCTTTCACTATGGAGTTTTCTATAAAAAAAGGATATCGTAAAAACTTCACAACTTCAGATATATTAGCTTGGTTGGAGCCTGTATAAAATTATTTCCAGACTGTTAGGTAAGATTATTTTTTTTATTTTTGAAAAGGAGGAAAACCTCATTAGATTGATAAAATAGTACCATAAGTTCCACAATTGGAGTTAAGATACATCATTACATCTTCATTCCAGGTTTGAATGTTTAGATAAGTTAAGATTGCCCAAAGGCTATGATCCACACAATTATGTTTGATTGCATATCTATACCAAAAAAACAGATTGTTTTGCTGCCCAAATTACATCTACTCTCATAACTAAACTGAAATCTTGGGCTAGAAAGTTTATATCAAATTTTGTACAGTTTCCAAAGTCTTCACTAATTATGTATCTTTGTCTTCGTGCTTCTGCATACGTTCCTATCAACAACACCAGAGTTGGTTCTGAATCACTCCTGAAAGATATTCAATGGCCACTCCAACATGTTGCCCATTGGAAAGCTGCATCCGTTCTAGCCATTTCTAACTTCTCTCTGCTATTGTAGTCGGCATAGAGTCCTCTAGCTTCTCTAACTATACTAGCTTCTCTGGTAGTACAATCGGCTACGTGAGATGTTAATGAAAAAGCGGGGGTCTAACAACCACACCCAATATTTCGTTCGGCAATCTGAATAGACAAACTCCAATATACTTTCAAGAGAATAAACTAGACAGTCAGACTCAATCCAGAGAAAAGTATATCAAAGAGTTTATATCTCTGTTTCACAATGTAATCAACAAATCAAACAGATAGAAATCCGCGAACCTGATTATTATGTGAAATAACTTGAACGGTACCAAAGACCAATGTTCAAGGGTCAATCAATTTAGATCAACAACCAAAGGTTGGATTATCTAATTGATTGAGCTTAACGCACAACCCGTGATATTTCTATTATATAACAAAATATAATGCGGAAAATAAATAACACAAACACCAGAAATTTTGTTAACGAGGAAACCGCAAATGCAGAAAAACCCCGGGACCTAGTCCATCTGTGAACACCACACTGTATTAAGCTGCTACAGACAATAGCCTACTACTAATGAACTTCGGACTGGAATGTAGCTGAGCCCTAATCAATCTCACACTGATCAAGGTAAAGTTGCGCTCCTTACGTCTCAGAACCCCAAAAGGATTCTACGCATTTGATTCCCTTAGCTGATCTCACCCACAACCAAGAGTTGCTACGACAAAAAGTCGAAGACTTGATAAACAAATCTGTCTCGCACA
Organism: Papaver atlanticum; assembly: GCA_023531105.1. NCBI lineage: Eukaryota > Viridiplantae > Streptophyta > Magnoliopsida > Ranunculales > Papaveraceae > Papaver > Papaver atlanticum. Next base: position 1,609,412 of record JAJJMB010011896.1, read on the forward strand.
GAAAAGTCTATTGGAATAGATAAATCTGTCTCCCACATAAATACCTACGAGTTTTGTTCTGTCTTTTGATAAATCAAGGTGCACATGAACCAATTGATAAACCGGACTTATTTCCCGAAGAACAGCCTAGTATTATCAATCACCTCACAATAATCCTAATCGATTAACGAAACAAGATATTGTGGAATCACAAATGATGAGTTGAAGATGTTTGTGACTACTTTTCAATCTTGCCTATCGGAGAATAAATCTCAAGCAAATCTTAAAGAAGATAGTACTCAATACGATAGAACAGGGCAAGATCAGAACACGCAACTATAGAGAGAATAGTTGGGTATGGCTTCACAATCCCAATGAAGTCTTTAAGTCAACTAAGGTTAAAGGAGAATCGACTCTAGTCGCAACTAGTATCACACAGGAGGTGTGTGGATTAGGTTTCTCAGTTGCTAGAGTTCTCCTTTATATAGTTTTCAAATCAGGGTTTGCAATCTTAGTTACCTTGGTAACAAAGCATTCAATATTCACCGTTAGATGAAAACATGATTAAACCCAAGCTAATATCTTTCAACCGTTAGATCGAACTTAGCTTGTTATACACAAATGAAATGTACCCTCATTTAGGTTTGAGTAACCGTACCTAAACGTGTACACTATGTTAGCTAAACAGTAGTTAACCGAGGTTAGCTATATGAACACTCTCATATCAACCTTATTCATCTTAACCACAACTAGTTCAAATGACTCAAATGAAACTAGTTAAAGAGTTGTTCAATTGATATATTCTCATAGAAGTATACAAGAACACAATTAAAGCAAAATCGGTTTTATTCACTCGAATCAATTCATAAACATTACAGCCACGGTTTTCGAAGAATGCATTCCTTATTATATAAATGTATTAGTTCATGAACAAACCAATTTTAGAACTTTAACCACTCAAGTATGCAAACGGGTACGCATACTTAAAATATCCGGTCTGAGTTTGGGTTCGCCAGTATGCAAACGGGTACGCATACTTCGAAACACATCATAAATTTCCGGACCCAAACCCTTCTCCAGTAAGCGTACGGGTATGTGTACTTAGGTACTCGGAATTTCACACTAACAAGTACGCATACGGGTATGCATACTATAGTTCTGGTCATGGATCACATACATGCAAGAATGCATACTATGTTCATAATCCAATGATGGTTAAGTATTCTAAACTCTATTTCAATCATTGAAACTTTCTTAGAGGATGACAATAGCCGTTTTCACACACTATTAGCATAAAAGAAATTTTCAAGTTATTGAAATAATCATAACGAGACATTCCAAGTCTACACCAAATGATTGTATCACACAAACCATGTAAGATGTTACTCGGCAATTTTCACATGATCATCTTTTGACTTTCGTCAAGAATATAAGATGAACTTGGTTGAAGCGAAATCTTACCAACACATATTTCGAGAAATATGTAAGCGAGTTAAACTCAGCTCAAAATCTCAAATGTATATAATGGAATACTATATAGTAATACAACTTTTGTCTCAATATAGGAGATAGAGTAGAAATAGACTTTCCAAGTGATAGATGAGTTTTAGTCTCAACATACCTTTTGTTGATGGAGTTCCACAAGCTCTCCTTAGTAGTTCTTCGTCTTCAATTGATGAACACCGTGAAGTCTAATGCTCAACTACACAATCTATCCTAGTCCGAGACATCACTATAAGTAGACTAGAAATCAAGACTTATAGTTTTGATCAATAACATAGATAAACAAGCTTGAGATAGCAACGCTTGCGAGTTCGACCGAGCAGTGCTCTAACAATCTCCCCCTTTGTCAATTTTAGTGACAAAACTATCAATACATATGGATTACAAAATAAATAAACTTTGTAGCTTCTCATCCAAATGTTTGATCTCCTTGGTTCTTCAACAATACTCGAAATCTTCATCACTTCCAAGTACTCCAATGATTCTAAATGTGTTCAACTCAGCATC
>JAJJMB010011896.1:1611410-1669146 GCA_023531105.1 Papaver atlanticum
TACTCGAAATCTTCGTCACTTCCAAGTACTCCAATGATTCTAAATGTGTTCAACTCAGCATCATAGTTGTTGAAGATCCGTAGCTATAACAATGAGAAAACAGTTGCTCTCAATCATTGTTATACAGTGTCATGGTATTATTATACAACATCAAAGTCCAATTGTATCTCAACTTTGACAACAATACTATGGTGATATATATCACTCCTCCTTAGTCAATACTTCATCTCACAATGAAAACCACTCCCCCTTACATAATGATCCGTAAACCATATGTATTTGTAGTGTGAACTACACATTAATTCTCCCCCTTTTTGTCAATATAAATTGGCAAAGGTACGAAAACTAATGGGATCCTCATGAAATTTTCATAGAGATACTTCATGACCAAAAGAGAATAACACACCAACTTGTTTCGATGATTTCACATAGTCGAAACTTAGTGTATTCATCAAGGAGTTTATAAAGATACAAGATAACTCCTACAATATTCCACAGCCGCACTCCCCATAATGATTTGGAAATTAAGCACAAGTTCAAATAAGAACTCCCCCTCATAAAATGTCATTCCCAAAAGAACAACAAGAGCGACCTTACTTTCACAATAAAAGAAGGGTTTCTTTGGATATTAACAAATCACATGAAAACATGAATTTGTATCCAAAAACACAATTGAATTAACCACAAGGAAAATGATCAATTCAATTTGCCATGCTCAACATAAGAGAACTTACGGAGCAACACAGTATATACACAAAGATGTGGATCAGGGAAAGACCAATACTGCGGAATAATCAAAGATTCATTCTATTTTTCATCACTATTTGCACAATGACATATAATAGACTTAATCTTTGTAAACAAAAGTTCATCCTATCTTCCATCAATATTTGCATAATGACATAAAAGGCTTAACTTTTGTAGTCAAAAGTTCATTCTATCTTTTATCAATACTTTCATACCGACAAATAATAGAGATAACTTTTGAACAAGTATGGGACAGTAAAGGTTCACGGATGTAAACAACATATCCCATAACAATTTGCAATATATAAAACCATAAAGATTAATACTGCAAAAATCATCTTCCAAATAAACTTCAGAATTTAAATAAATAAATATAAAAACATTGCAAGATGAAAACGTTGGCAATAGCTATGTGTACTCACAATAATGGCTATTACAAACCCTAGTTATCCTTTTTAAAATACAAGAATAAATTCTCATAAGAAGTTTCCTAGATATTTATTAAAAAGAAACAGCTTTAATAAAACATTTCACTTACTTTGAAAGCTCTTCCCGTATTCCATATATTCATCAAGCTCATCTTCGATTAGATCAATCCTGGATTTAAGATTATCCACCTTTTCTTCAAGTCTTTTAGAAGAAGATTCAAGTTCACTCTTCAGGGCACTTACTTGTTCGAAGACGAGATTCATGGTTAAAGGGAGCTTATCAAAAGGAGAGACAGAGGGATTCCCATCAAGATAGGAATCACGTTTGTCAGAGCACATCTCACTATCAGAAGAATCAAAACGAAATTACTTAGAGGGAAAAAGAACAGTCCATACATCACTTTCTTTGCTTGAAAGACTTGATGAGGACATGATAGAAGAGATAAATAAAATGCTCCCACTTAGGGGAAATCTTCAACTTAAAAAGAAGGAAAAAAGGGGATGAATTTCCAAAAAGACCTTTGACCAAAACCCTAACAGAATTTGGTTATCCTCAGGAATAAGTCTTACAAAGAAAAGTCGTTACCTCAAAAAGGAACCAAACGACGAACAGAAACAAATTAGAGAATCAACACAAATATTTCCTCACAACCTACTTTGAAGATTATGGTTCTTGTTCAAGATAGAAAACAACAAGAACCATCTTAAACCTTGTTACAGATTGTGACATCTTCAATCCAAAGCAGGACTGGGCGGTTTCTTATGAGGAGAAGAAGTATCTGTTATTTCTTGTTTCTTTCTTGTTTCTAAGAGAGAAGAATTATGTGCATCATTCTTTCCTTTTAGCATAGTTTTGAATACTTTGTCTATTGATTTTCGTAAATTATGAATGATTTTAGAATCTCTTTTGAAAGAGAAGGTTTCTTCGGAGATTTCCTTTTCATCTTCTGAAAACAAGGTTTAGCAGAGGAGAGATTTTCTTGACGCTTTGTGCATATTGTATCTAGATGATCCTAATTTCTACACAAGAGTACCAAATCATTTGGTATGTCCTTGTATTTTTCTATATCATCAGAAAGACTTGAGAATGATATAGATTCAGGAATAACTTGCTGAAAAAGCCTAGAAGAATTAATCGAAGTGGTTCGATGTATCTTAAGAGGATCACAATTGCTAGAGACATCGATTTCTTGTCTTAAAATCCGCAGTTGACATTCCAGATTATCAATCTTTTTAATTAATTTTCCCCTTTCCTGTTGAAACTCTTCTGGAGAAGTAAGATTGTATATCATGGAATAATCGGGACTGTTAGGAGGACAAGAGTGATTATCAGCAAAGAAGTTAAGAGAACCTTCATAGATGTTTTCCTCAGGACAGTAGTCAAGAGTAGCCATCCATGCTTTAGTTAACTCACTAAACTTCTCATTAGAACATTTGGAAGTATCATCTATAGCACTTGGAACAAGTTTCATTAACATAGTTTTTCTGAACTATTCTATCCCTTTTTTTGATTGAGTGATCTTTCTTTTGAGACTTTCTTTTACTCTGTCTGAGAGTCTTCTTTAACTGTTGTATAAACAGTAAAAGAGTAGAATTAAAGTAATTCTCATCTCTTGCATCAATCAGTTTAGGATGTCGATAATTTTTATCAGATGCAGCAACAGAGTTGGATAGCAAGTGACGTTTTTCTCTTTGACATAGTTCAAGATCGAAAATCTTTAGCTTTCCAACAAGAGTATTTCTGGAAAGAGTTGCAAGGTTATTTCCTTCAACGATGGTATGCTTCTTAGAATCGTATCTGGATGGCAACCATCTGATAATTTTCATCACAATGTCCTTTTCAGGAATAGTCTTACCTAATGCAAAAGATGCATTAACAATTTCAGACACTTTGTGATTAAACTCATCAAATGAATCTTCATCTGCCATACGAAGGTTTTCCCAATCAGAATTTAGGTTTTGAAGCCTATCTTCCTTTTCACATGTATTCCCTTCAAATACGGTTTCTAAGACATCCCAAGCATCTTTAGACGTTGTTCAAGTAGTCACATGATGCTGGAGCTCTGGGGTAATGGTATGAATGATAACATTTAACCCGTCAGAATTTTGCTTTGCAGCGAGAATCTCGCCAGGTTCATATGCACCAATATCCTTTGGAACAGTTGCATCTCCTTCTGCAACAACCGTAGGATTATAGCCATTAACCACATAAACCCATGATTGAAAATCACGCGCTTGAAGAAAGGCATGCATAACAATTTTCCACCACAAGTAATTTGAGCCATCGAAGACCGGTGGTACGTTTATAGAGATAACACTTCTGTCCATATTCAGATAATTACAAACACAGACTTATGAGGTCTTAAATGTGTTTGCCTGCTCTGATACCAATTGAAAAAGCGGGGGTCTAACAACCACACCCAATATTTCTTTTGGAAATATGAATAGACAAACTCCAATATACTTTCAAGAGAATCAACTAGACAGTTAGACTCAATCTAAAGAAAAGTATATCAAAGAGTTTTATATCTCTATCTCTCAATTCAATCCGTAATCAACAAATATGAATTTGAGAAACCGATTGAATATAAGATAAATAACTTGAACGGTACCAAAGACCAATGTTCAAGGATCAATCGATTTCAATCAACAACCAAAGGTTGGATTTCCCAATTGATCGATTCAACGCACAACCTGTGATATTTCAAATTATATAATAAAATATAATGCGTAAAAAAAAATAACACAGACACCAGAAGTTTTTTTAACGAAGAAACCGCAAATGCAGAAAACCCCCGGGACGTAGTCCAGTTTTGAACACCACATTGTATTAAGCCGCTACAGACACTATCCTATTACCAATGAACTTTGGACTGGAATGTAGTTGAACCCTAATCAATCTCACACTGATTCAAGGTACAATCATGCTCCTTACATCTCTGATCCCAGCAGGATACTACGCACTTGATTCCCTTAGCTGATCTCACCCACAACCAAGAGTTGCTACGACCCAAAGACGAAGACTTGATAAACAAATCTGTCTCATACAGAAAAGTCTATTGGAATAGATAAATCTGTCTCCCACAGAAATACCTACGAGTTTTGTTCTGTCTTTTGATAAATCAAGGTGAACATGAACCAATTGATATACCGGACTTATATTCCCGAAGAACATCCTAGAAATATCAATCACCTCACAAAATCTCAATCGATTAACGAAACAAGATATTGTGGAATCACAAACGATGAGACGAAGATGTTTGTGACTATTTTAAATCTTACCTATCAGAGATAAATCTCAAGCAAATCTTATCAAAGATAGTACTCAATCACGATAGTAAAAGTAAGATCAGAACACGCAACTACATAGAAAATAGTTGGGTCTGGCTTCACAATCCCAATGAAGTCTTTAAGTCGTTGACCTACAGGGTTTCGTGAAAAACCTAAGGTTAAAGGAGAATCGACTCTAGCTTATGCAACTAGGAACACACAGTAGGTGTGGGGATTAGGTTTCCCGGTTGCTAGAGTTATCTTGTATATAGTTTTCAAATCAGGGTTTGCAATCTTAGTTACCTTGGTAACAAAGAATTCAATATTCACCGTTAAATGAAATCCTGGTTAGATTCAAGTTAATATCTTTCAACCGTTCGATCGAACTTAGCTTGTTATACACAAATGAAATGTACCCTCATTTCGGTTTATGTAACCGTACCTAAACGTGTACACCATGTTGGCTCAACAGTAGTTAACCGAGGTTAGCTATATGAACACTCTCATGTCAACCTTATTCATCTTAACCATAACTAGTGCAAATGACTCAAATGAAATTAGTTAAAGAGTTGTTCAATTGCTATATTCTCATAGATGTATACAAGAACACAATTGAAGCAAAATTGGTTTGATTCACTCGAATCAATTCATGAACAATATAGTCATGATTTGCAAAGAATGCATTCCTTATTATATAAATGTATTTGTTCATAATAAAACCGATTTTAGAACTTTAACCATTCAAGTATGCAAACGGGTACGCATACTTGAAATAGCCGGACCAAGTTTGGTTTTCTCCAGTATGCGAACGGTTACGCATACCTCCAAACCCAGCATAAAATTTCGGACATAAACCTACGCCAGTATGCGTACGGGTACACGCATTTAGGTTCCCGGACTTCTCAAACCAACATGTACGCATACGGGTATGCATACTATGGTTCTCGGACATGGATCACATATATGCAAGAGTGCACAACATGTTTATAATCCAATGTTGTTTAAGTAATCTAAACTCTTATTTCAATCATTTAAACTTTCTTAGAGATGACAATAGCCGTTTTCAGACACTATTAGCATCAAAGCAATTTTCAAGTTATTGAAATAATCATAATGAAACATTCCAAGTCTACACCAAATTATTGTATCACACAAACCATGTAAGATGTTACTCGACAATTTTCACATGATCATCTTTTGACTTTCGTCAAGAACATAAGATGAACTTGGTTGAAGAGAAAGCTTACCAACACATATTTCGAGAAATATGTAAGCGAGTTAAACTCCGCTCGAAATCTCAAATGTGTATAATTGAAAACCATATAGTAATACGACTTATGTCTCAATATAGGAGATAGAGTAGAAATAGACTTTCCAAGTGATAGATGAGTTTTAGTCTCCACATACCTTTTGTTTATAAAGTTCCACAAGCTCGCCTTAGTAGTTCTTCGTCTTCATTTGATGAAAGCCGTGAAGTCTAATGCTCAACCACGCAATCTATCCTAGTCCGAGACATCACTATAAGTAGACTAGAAACCAAGACTTATAGTTTTTATCACTAACATTGACAAACAAGCTTGAGATAGCAATGCTTGCGAGTTCGACCGAGCAGTGCTCTAACAATTATTTTATATAACTTGCATATTTGTTATCTTTCTATGTTTCATGTACGAATCTGTGTAGGTAAAGAAATAGGCAGAATTATGAGGAAATTCCTCTGGGGTTCTTCTGGGTTTTTAAGAGAAATTGGGTTGCTTGGGCCAAAGCTACAATTCCAAAATATAATTGAGGTTTTGGTATCATAAAATTCAAAAAGACAGGAAAAAGCAAAAAGCGAACTAAAAAAGAACATGTTACAGTTATCTAAAACGGTAAACTAACATACTTGATCTGTCACTACCCATAGAAGAGCGAATAAAATAAGGTGGTTAATTTTACTATTATGAACCTATAGAAGGTCTCCTCTTAGCTAATAAATCCTCTATATCATTACCTTCACGATAAATGTGAGAATATCTAAACTGAATTGTGGATAAAATTTCACACAATTCGCCCAATGAACTGCCAACTTCCATGGTACCAAGGAATAGTCTGAAAACGCTTTAATAACATGCATCGAGTCACATTCAAGCCAAATATGATTCATACCTCTAGAGCGAGCAATCATAAAGGGAAAAAGTTCTCCCCAAAACTCCGTCGAAACTGAGTTGTCCACACCAATAGATTGCGCCAAACTTTCGATCACCATAGAATTACTGTTACAAATTACAACGCCATAACCAGCTAAACCCGAATTTCTAATGAGCACACGTCCACACTAATTTTGAACCACCCATGTAATGGAGGTTGCCAACCTACTTCAATTATTTTAGGAGCCTTGAAAGCTCTTCCTTCCACCTTAAAAACCTAGGTGCACGGTGATCCTCCAAATTATATCGCATATGACCCTTCGTTATTCTCCCAGATTCACCGACCAACAACTTTAGCTTCTAAGCTGCATGTTGAATATGTGTCACCATAAATTGATACTCCATATCAACCAAACAACATTAGGTACCTTGACCCGTAATAAAAAAAAATTAATCTGCAAACTACTATTATAGTTTCACAAGAGCAAACATACCTCGAATGTAAGATACAATAATGTTCACGTTAAAAATACTCCCAATCCATCTCCATAAGGCTTGGCATAAGTACACTCAAAGAAAAGATGTTGCTGAGTTTTGAAACAACAAGGCCTTTCACAAAGATTACAACAAGACGCTAATCTAATTCTAAAGAAAAGCCCCACATCAACAGTCAGATCACGGTTATGAAGAAGTTTCCATACTACGCCAGCTCTCCTCGATGGCGTCTTCATTGCCCAGAGGTATACAAACTTTTCGTCAATCTGCCTTCTCGGCCTGCAGTATTCAAAAACGTTTTTCATTCTTACCACTCCCTTATATCCATGCAACGATATCATCCTATCATCCATATGTTTAGCAAACGGTGTACTCTGTATATGTTATTGAACTATCCCGTGTAATTTTAACATGTACCCAGGAATTTGACAGTAACTATCTATAATGAAATAAGCCACACAATTATGAACATGAAATACATCCAGCTCCAGGTAGTCACATATTTAAGTACCTAAGGAATCACACCAATAATCTCGTCAAAAATAAATATTCAAGCCATTTCCAACTACCCAAAATATATCATGTTTGATGCGATCCCATTGACGACGTATTCTAGATCAAATCGAAGATTTCTTATAAGAGCGACCCACAAATCTAGTCTTAATAAAAGAACGCCAATACGCTTCTCCCGTTATGATATGCCAAGTAGTCTCATTAACGTTTAATCTCACCAAATATTTAATGTTCAAACCACCTTCAGCAACAGGCAAACAGAGTTTATCCCAGCCAATTGTTATGTGCTTAACAATATTTATGTCACCGGGCCAGATGAAATTTCTCATCCATCTTCCCAAAGTATGAATACAAGCTTTGGGTCATTCATACACATGAAAATTGTATAATAAGGAGCTTACTATCACAAAATTAACTAGTTCAACTCTACTCAACATGGAAAGGGACTTGCCCTTCCAGGTAGCGAATTTTAGATTAATTCTGTCTGTTACCGGCTGAATGTGCCACTTCCTTGGTTTTCCTCTGCATATTAACAATGGCTTCGCTGCGAAGCTTTGGAAAGATACTTCATTTGATAACCGATATCTGCAGTTAGCATATCCCTCTCTTTTCTAGCGATCCAAAAATAAGAGTTGTTTTATCAATGATATAGTTTCAGACTAAATTTTTGTTTCAGATGCTAATATTTATTTAGTGGCGTCTAACACTAATGAGATTAGATGCTAATTATATGATATTGTGCTTAGAGATGTGGTTTCTTTATTGCAGATTCATCACAACTTTTATTGATGGTGAAGATATTTGTAATTGTCTGCATAGAATGATTTTTTGGTTTCTAATGCTCACAAGATTCCTAGAAACTGATGAATCTCATAAAATTTCCCTTATAAGCGTCTTTAGAATTCAAAAGTGACTTTAAAAGATTAATTTTAAATCTGGAATTTATCTTATTCAGGTGCTTCAAGTTTGATTTGTTAGGAGAGCTGGCAATTTCAAAGCGATGTTTGTTTGTTATGTGATGCAAACGAGTACGCCTTAGCCCATTTGGAGGCAAAAGACCCGGTTGTTGTGAAACAACCCAGAGAGTATCTATTTTGATGGGAAACAATCCAATAATTATGACAAGGGGTCTACGATCACCTTGGTCTTTCTAAATTTATCCATATTCTATTGTCAAGGGCTTCTAAGACCCGTTTTTGCCGTTTTAGGAAAGTTTTGTTTAGCTAATAACTTCTTCGTTAGGAGTCCGTTTGAATCGCCGTAGTTTCTTTCCGTAAGTGTTTTCATTATTTAGGAAAATCTCAAATTTGCCAAAAATAACAAGTTTCGAGTTTGAGTCGGCTTTGAGTTGTTTTCATCCTCTCTTATCGTATAAGTTAGGGTTTTTTCCCAAACCCATTTAAGAGTCTTTTAGTTATTGTGTTAGACAGTTGAATTTGATTAATATAATTATTTTATTGAACTTATTCAAGTTTAATTCTGATTTTTATTTATAGTCGGGAAACCGAGGTCTAAATAATTATCTTTGTTCATACTCGTTATCCCTAGGAATAATTCGAGGTCCGAACAAACTATCCCTTTTCTTTCTTGTTAATAATATCCGCTGCACTATTATGTAATTTCGAAACAAGACAAATAAATATTTGTTGGGCTATTTAATGTTTGGTACCCAATAAATGACCAACACATTGATTTGGTTCTCAACATTTAAAAAATTAAGGGATGATACCTAAACCTGTTATTGACTGTCAAGTCAAACCATTGACCCGAGAAGCCGTTACCTATATAATTAATATTGAAAATAAATTTCAATTATTCAACGACGTTAACTAATTGTTAGCACGTCAGTTGAGAAAAATATTTGACCCATCACAAATAATTCATCCGGTAATAGGTCAATGGAACGAATGGACAGAAAGATTACATCATTAAAACATATCCCTTCTTCATCATCAATCTGTTACCATTATTTTGATTGAGACCACCACCATCAATTTTGATCCACCAAATTCATTTGCACAATTAACAGTGAAATGGTAGTAATTATCAACATGAAAACTTTGAATCTCTCAGAACCTCTTTCTTCAATCCAAGACCGCTGATATCAACAGACTAATCACCATCTTTAAGCTAATCAACACAACCATTACCAATCACCAGGACCACCATTGCCTAACCATAAAAACCCATTTTCACGATCATTTTTCAAACTTAATTTGTGGCGATCTTACCAGTAGATTAGTAGGATTTTTACTCTCCAGAAGGACACTAATTAGCAATACATAACAACTTGAAATTCGTCATCTTCCTACCTTTTTAAAATTTCGATTCTCAATTGACCTTTGTATTTGTCTTCGAATCCCTAAATTAATGATACCCAACACAAACAATAGTAGATCTAGCGAAACAGTAGTTGATTTTGTATTTCAAAGATTAAAATTGAGAAATCAGACAGAAATCACTCGAATCCCCTACCTATGTATGCAAACCCTAACACACTCCTCTGTCTACATTTCCGGCGATTAAAATTGATTTAGAACAGATATAAGATGAATGGTTAGGTTAGAATAATCGTGGCTGTTTATTTGTGTGACACGTACACCTGAAGACATGTTCCCTAACTGGACGTTAGGACAATCTTAGTCATTGTTACCATTCTTAAGGGTATTCAGGTAATAATAGAGATTCTTTTATAGAAGTTACGATTTTCTTTGGTCAACGTATTGACCCGACAGTCAACGACGGATTTAGGTACCATCCCTAATTTTGAAAGTGTTGGGTACCAGATCAATGTGTTAGTCATTTACTGGGTACGAAACAATAAATATCCCATATTTCTTCTTACATTGCATATACATTGTTCAAGTTTGGTCTTACTTTTTTAACGACTTTGGCTTGAACTGGGTGATTGCAGACAAAATGAAGCGTGCTGCTATGAATTTTGTCAAATGGGCGTTAAATACTGACATTTTCCAAGGCTATTCTCTCTAAACCGTGATATGCAAGTGGGATGTTGTATTAAGCTTATTTTTGCTTAGTTTTTATCATGATTTATATGGGCTGATACCATTTAATCGATCCAATAGTCAGGATCAATTAGGATGTTTTTGTCCTATATGAAACTTTATCAGCCCCTAGTAATGGTGTATCAATCCTACTCAAGTGACCATTTTCTAAATTTTTATCATTTTCTTGTCATCTTTTTTATTTGGGCTCATAATAGAATCAAAGGGAGGGCTATCACCGTAAGGTTCTAAAATTCCCCGAAGGCTCGTCAAAACTTGAGTTGTCGATTGAATAAGGACCTTGCTAAATAAACATCCGCGGAGGCTTTGAAAGGACTAGTGATGGGTACACGATATGATGTGGTTCCTGGCTTTAGAGTAAAAGTTGGATATGTATATACAAAGAAACAGTGTCAAAATTCCCAAGCATGTAAGAAGGATGTTAAAATGGGGAGACGTATAGTATTGGTAGTGTATATGCTAGACTAGAGATTCCCATCGCCTTTCTTGTGAAAACAAAAATACATTGGATCACGCAACTAATCAACATTTCTGAACCATACAAAAATAGAAAGAACAAGAAAACAAATTTAAAATCATCATCAAGTCTCTTATTCAGACCCAAGAATGGAGATTCATACAAATACCTTTTTGAGGTTTTCATCATCAAGACCTCTTGGTGATGTCATGTGGTATCCTAAGGGAAGAAGAACACATACTCCACTAATGAGACTATGGTAATTTTTCATGTAACTTGCAAGAATACAACATGAAGAAAACGATTAATAACATGGGTTGATGAGCAATCTCAAACGTATACGACCAGAAGACAACTAAAATGAGGCAATTGGATCCGTTTGAAGCACTGTTGTATTGTTTCATTTCATTTCTTTCAATTTTTGGATTCGAAATGAACTAAATACCAAACTAGTAAGAGGTGTGTATACTTCATGTTGCCATTGATCTATCAATTATCAAAGACCCCTCTTCGTTTTCTTTTTTTCTACCTTTTTTTTTCTATCCATCTTGTTTTTCATGGCCATACTCCATAGCCTCCATTCCTTTTTCTCCTTCGTTATTTGGATTTGGACCACTCTATTTTGGTGAGAAGGAGTTTCATTTAATTTGGACCACTCTATTTTGGTGAGAAGGAGTTTCATTTAATTTGAAGAGATATCGTAAGGTTATTGTCAATTTTCAAGTAGTCCACTCTCTTTTGGTCTCACACCCAAGTAGTCCGTTCTTGTATGATTGAATTAAAAAAAAAAAAATATCATTCGAAACAAACAAATTAAAATTACACGCGCCACTTCACGATTGATACTTTTCATCATCGGGTTCGGGTGCCATACCACGCATGCACACATTTGCCAAACTATCTGAACCATAGGTGTAGTAGCTTTAATAAAGATGAACATAAACCACGTTTTTTTTATTTCCTTGGCAAATAAGGAAATATAATAATTCACCGAAAGAAGCTTATTGGGAGCAAGCTAAGAAAAAATATCACAAACATAGAAGAGGAAGAGGCATAGAGAAAGTCAAACTGAAACTCTTCCAAGAAAAAGAGAAAAACAACCCAAAAAATTAGATATTAAGCTATAAAGAATTGAAACCGATTCGCTGTTACATTTTCAAGAGAGATCTTTTTAAGAGGTTTTGAATTTCTACACCAACTATAAGCTTGAATCTTCTTGATGGATCACTTGATCTTCGTCCGTTGTCGCATAATTGAAGATAACATCATTTATGTTGTTCTAAATGATCCATGTGATCGCCACCGGTAGATCTTGCCAAAGTACTTGACCAGTTGGGGAGAGATTCTTGATTCTCCAACCTTCAATTATAATATCAATGCAATTCGGCATTACCCAATTATCCTAGCAAAAGACATAAAGTATTGCCATACTTTTGATGCGAAAGGGGAAGGAACAGTAAATGAGTAACCAATTCGCCATCTTTGCGACACAAAATACAACCATTAATTATTTTTTTTTTTTTTTTTTTTTTTTGTAAAGAACATCTTGAATAGCTATTTGTTTGTGGTATACCTGCCATAAGAAGAACCCAACTTTATATGACCAAGACCTCGACCAAATATTTAGGTTCTTCGTCTCCAAATCCTGCTCCTTTGCAAACCAAGAATAATTTGTTTTTAATTAATCGGCCAAGAAAGAGTGTCCTTTTCAAAACCCACACAAATAAGGTTAGTAACTTCTTCATTTTGAGTGTTGGAGAGCCTTCTACTTCGACCAAAATTCCAAGAATAATCCGTTTGGAAGTTACATGTGTCCCTAGGAATTTTTTTTTTTTTTTTTTTGTGAAAATGTATCCACAATGTTCTACCTGTTAGGAAAGTGTTAGGACAGTACATGGATAACATTGATATGCATTGTATTTTTTGTAATCATCCATGTGAATCATTATAACATCTGTTTTTTTTTAATTGTACATATGAAAAATCTTTATGGATGCTTCCACCACTGGAAGGTTTTAATCTCACTCCAGACTTTCCTTTTTTGAGTTAATATACAAACTGGATTGCGGGAAAATCTACAAACAATGTCATTGAAATTTTTGCAACCAAATGTTGGTTGATTTGGAAAGAAAGGTGTTTAAGGGTCTTTCAAGATAAATCAGTCTCTAGACTTCAGCACTCTATGGCTAAAATTAGACACATAAAATTCTGGTCTCCATCTTTACTAAATAAAAGAACATTATTTGTCTATGCGTGGTGAACCTAACCAGGCATCTGATATAGGAAGAACATTATTTGTTGATTGTATTATGAACCCAACATCAATAAAAGATGGCTCCCACCCAATTTGAATCAGTTCAAGTTCAATTTTGATGCCTCATGGGTTGATGAAAAAACAATTGAAGGTTATGGACTAATCTTTCACTATGCAACAGGTATAGCTGTCCAAGATGGATCTGGGACCATCTTTTCCTCTAGTCTTAAAGAGACAGAAGCTTTAGCTTTGCTTGAAACAACAAAATCAGCAGCAATCATGGACTGTAAAATTTTCTAGATCGAGGGATATTGCAAAGGAGTATTAGATTATGTTAAAGGCCACTCACACACTATTCATTGGAGAAATCAAGCCATAGTCATTGAAGCTAAGAGAATACTGAAGTCTTGTGAGCATTTTTTGGGTTTTACTTTCAGTCATAGGAGTATCAATAAAGTTGCAGATGTGTTAGAAAAAAAGGAACGAAAAGAAGGCTATTACAAACAACAGTGGAGACAAACGCCAGCCTTCCTTTCTTCTTCTTTATTTTATGATGCTAGTTTTTTAGTTTCAAACACAACTTCTGTTCAATCTGAGGGAACTACCCCGATGGAAGATTCCCATGTTTCAGTTCATATTTCTGAGATAAGGGCAGCCAACAGGGGAATCAACCTCCTTTAACTTTTTTGTTGTTTCAATATATTAACTTTCAAAAAAAAAAAAAAAAAAAAAAAGTTAATTTACCCGCTTTGAAGAGACTTGATCCTTTCCACAAGCAAAGTCTACTTTTGCACTTCTCGATGAGAGCTTCCCATTTAATTGATGTTGAAGAATCGCCGAGAGGGAGACCTAAATAAGATGAGGGGAGAAATTCTGTCTTGCACCCCAACATTCCTATTGTCACATGCCCATTTAACGGCCTAAAATTTTCATGCGACATGACCGGCAATACTCTGTGGTTCAGTAAATCAACTTCACCCACAAGTACTCAGCCTTGCACATTTGCATCAAAGTATGCATCTGCCTTCACTCTTAAGGAAATATGCAACAAAATTCTTCATCTTCTTTTCTCTCTAACTCTTTATGCCCCCATAAGCATAAGAGGTTTGCCATGCATCAGTTCCATTTAACAATCTAACACAAATCAGCAACACAAGAACACAAAGATATACTGCAACAAACCCATTTTATTGCACTAAAGGAAGATTACAAAACTTGTCCATCACATAAACAAAAACAGGTCATCACCCTCTTGGTGATGCCTTATTCTCTCAAACATGAGACTAACTCTACAAACTCTGTAGCCTACTCCCTCCTACTGATTTCCAATGCCTCTTGCACTATTTATACAGTAGTCACATAGCCAAAATCGTGTGCCAACAAGTGCACAAGCCAATGGACAGCCACAAGTCCATAAGTAGTTTCCCTAACCGCCAATCTGCTTTTCAACTGCCATATTTTACATGTCCATAAGTAGTTTACCCAAATGATGCCACATCTTTTCTTGGTGGTTAGGCTTTGCCAAACTTGGTTATAAAGCCACTTTATAACCGTCTCCAACCAACTCCTTGCTCTAGCATATGTCTGATGCACATCTAACTCGCAACTGACAGCTTTGGACAAAATCCAGCCAACATCGTGCTACACTCAACTTGGCCCAAGCCAATGTGCAACCAACTTAGTGCTACATTTATCTTGGCCATGTACTTAACTTATTTGATGCCAACATTCATGTAAATTCATGCCAATCATGTCTTAATCTGTTGCTTGGCTCATCTTCATACGTTAATTAAGTGCATCATTTCCATTCTTTTTACCGAGCAATAGTCATCAATGACGCATTTGGAGACACCCATGTTGCATATGCATTGGCGAAGCCTTGGCTAATGCTTGGGCCAATGCCGAATTCATCCTATGACTTGCATTTCGTTCCTAATTCCTTCATTGAGCTGGGACAACTCTGAATCAAGGATATGAAACCCTATCACATAATATTGCATGTGTTAAGTATCCTTTCTTGCCTCAGCCATGTTGGACCTACATCGTCGGACTATGCAGCTCCATCAACCAGGCCACCGACTTCAGTATTGGGCAATATTTGTTCTTCACTATTGGGAACGCTAACAAACCTCCCCCATCCAATTTGTGTAACGTCCTCGTTGAACGTAACAAAGTATACTCACTATACTTGTTCTTTGGCCTTGTACACTTCTGAGATTATCTCAGAAATCAGCAAACTTGTTTGGCCTTCTTTGCCGAAACTTTATGCCTAGTACCATATGTCATCACTTAGCTTACTGCCTCGCAATTTATCCTACTGACTTGTATTATTGTTGTCACGTTGGCCTACGTTCCATCTACAACTACAATCACATATCAATACCCAAATGCAACTTTGAAATTACTCTTGCCAATTCCCTGAATTAGGCTTGAATTTCACTTGAATCATTTGCACCTAAGTGTACACAAGCAATGATTCTTCCCAACTAATCATAATGAACATTTTCATAGCCTTATGCCTTCACTTTCCTACTTTAGTTGCACCACGCAACATAACATGACTTATACAAGACTTGGCCACATTCTTCAATCATATGTACCTACGCCAAATCATGCCACGCCTTGAGGTATGCACTCTATGATTTCATACCACTGTTGGTATGCATTGTTAGAGCACTGCTCGGTCGAACTCGCAAGCGTTGCTATCTCAAGCTTGTTTGTCAAGTTTAGTTGCCAAAACTATAAGTCTTGATTTCTAGTCTACTTATAGCTATGTCTCGGATTATGATAGAATGTGTAGTTGAGCTTTAGACTTCACGGCGTTCATCGATTGAAGACGAAGAACTACTAAGGGGAGTTTTTGGAACTTCATCCACAAAAGGTATGTGGAGACTTGAACTCATCTATCACTCAGAAGTCTATTCCTATTCTATCTCCTATTGAGACAAAAGTCGTATAGCTATATAAACTTTATATTATACACATTTGATATTTCGAGCTGAGTTTAACTCACTTACATATTTCTCAAAATATGTGTTGATAAGATTTCACTTTAACCGGTACATCTTTTATTCAAGACGAAAGTCAATAGATGATCATGTGAAAATCGCCTGGTAACATCTTACATGATTTGTGTGAGACAGTCATTTGATGTAGACTCGGAATGTTTCATATTGATCTATTAATCACTTGAAATTTGCTTTGAAGCTAATAGTTTGTGTGAGATAGCTATTCTCATCTTCCAAGAATGTTTCAATGATTAAAATAGAGTTTAGAACAATTAACCATTAATTGGATATAGCACAGTATGCGTACTTGTATGCTAACTGTTGCAAGTTATTCCAAGTCTGGGAACCATAGTATGCATACCCGTATGCGTACTGGTTTGATAGTTGAAGTCCGAGAACTTAGTATGCATACCCGCATGCTTACCGGCGTAACAGTTCAAGTCCGGGAATTCAACTAAGTTTGGTTGTACGATAGTATGCGTACCCATTCGCATACTGGCGAACCCAGACCAAGTACGACTACTTAGATACGCATACCCGTTTGCATACTTAAGTGGGTTAAGTTCTAAAATCGGTTTGTTTATGAACTAATACATTTATATAATAAGTAATGCAATCTTTTGCAAACCGTGGCTATAATGTTCATGAATTGATTCGTGTGAATCAAAATCGATTTTCATTCAATTGTGTCTTGTATACTTCTATGAGAATATAAACAATTGAACAACTCTAGAACTAGTTTCATTTCAGTCATTTGAACTAGTTGTGATTGAGATGAAAAAGGTTGATATGAAAGTGTTCATATGGCTAACTTCGGTTAACTATTATTGAGCCAACTAAGTGTACACTTTCCTATCTAAATTAAGTAACTTTTCATTTGTGTGTAACAAGCTAAGTTCGATCTAACGGTTGAAAGATATTAGCTTGAATCTAATCAGGTTTTCATCTAACGGTGAATATTGAATGCTTTTTACCAAGGTAGCATTGGTTGCAAACCTGATTTGAAGACTATATAAGGGAGAACTCTAGCAGCTGTGAAACCTAATCCTCATACCTCCTATGTGATACTAGTTGCGACTAGAGTCGATTCTCCTTTAACCTAGGTTTTTCTTAAACCATTATAGGTTAACGACTTAAAGACTTCACTGGGATTCTGAAGCGAGACCCAACTATTTTCTATGTAGTTGCGTGTTCTGATCTTACTTTGTTCAATCGTATTGAGTACTATCTTCTCTAAGATTTGCTCGAGATTCAATCTCTGATTGGTAAGATAAAAAGTAGTCACAAACATCTTCGTCTCATCGTTTGTGATTCCACAATATATTGTTTCGCTACCATACGATTAAGATTATTGTGAGGTGATTGATATTACTAGGCTGTTCTTCGGAAATATAAGTCTGGTGTATCAATTGGTTCCTGTTCACCTTGATTTATCAAAAGACGAAACAAAAACTCGTAGGTATTTCTGTGGGAGACAGATTTTTCTATTTAATAGACTTTTCTGTGTGAAACAGATTTGTTTATCAAGTCTTCGACTTTGTGTCGTAGCAACTCTTAGTTGTGGGTGAGATCAGCTAAGGGAATCAAGTGCGTAGAGTCTTGCTGGGATTCAGAGGCGTAAGGAACGAGACTGTACCTTAATCAGTGTGAGATTGGTTAGGGCTCAACTACATTCCAGTATGAAGTTAACTTGGAGTAGGCTAGAGTCTGTAACGGCTTAATACGGTGTGGAATTCAAATCTGGACTAGGTCCCGGATTTTTCTGCATTTGCGGTTTCCTCGTTAACAAAATTTCCGGTGTCTATGTTATTTATTTTCCGTATTATATTTCTAAATTATTGAAATATCACAGGTCGTGAGTAGTTCAATCAATTAGATAATCCAACCTTTGGTTGTTGATATAAATTGATTGGCACTTGAATACTGGTCTTTGGTACCGTTCAAGTTGTTTCTCATAATAGTCAAGCTCGCGGATTTCTATCTATTTGATTTGCTGATTATATTGAGAAACAAAGATATAACTCTTGGATGTATTTTCCTTGATTGAGTCTGACTGTCTAGTCGATTCTCTTGGAAGTATATTGGAATTAGTCCGTACAAATTGCCGAAACGAAATATTGGGTGTGGTTGTTAGACCCCCGCTTTTTCATGTGCTACAACCTATAGCCTTTGCTGTACTTTGCAAGCATCAGCCCTTTTACTAGATTTGGCCTCCAAATCATATTGCAAACTTTACCTTGTCGGACTTGCATCATTTGTATGCCAAAAAACCAGCACATTAATGTTCTTTGCTTGCATATCGCAACACCTTAATTGAAATGCATGGCTTTGGTATAGTCACGACTCAGGATTACCCGGGACATCCCACCATCACTCTGGATAAGGTATCCTATTCACGTACCTTTGAAACTAACATGCCTCAATGTTCTTTCAAACTGTTACGCTTTAATGTAACGGAAAAACAATCTTAACTTATTTATCTTGATGGGATTACTTCTACATTCTTGCTGCCTTACTCCATGCCATCTCTGCCAATATGTTGTCGCACTTCCAAATAACTCTCAAAATCAAACTCGTCTATGCCACCAAACTTTATTTGCTTATTTCACTTTCAGCGTCTCTTATTGCATATTTCGGCTAATATGCTATGTAACATCTTCCGCGCGAACTAGCTTTAATTTTAACGAAAGGAATAAGAACTCTCGTCTCAAATACCCTCATCCGCTACTACCTTACATAGAAAGACAATTTCCAATGCCAAGGTCTACACGACCCAAACTGAAAATATACTCAAACTTGAGCAAATACTCGCTCCAACTGATTGCAAACTTATAAGACCTAACAAACCTTGCAATACTGACTTCATCTTCACTTCTAAGCAACAAACAAGGAAGCGAGACAACACCTAATGTCCCCAATGTAGCAATTCACTTCGCCACATGCATTCTTCCAACTATCAATGTTCTTATGCTACTCCCATAACGAAGCACAATATAATTGCCATTTAGTTGAATACCCCTTCAAACTGAGGCTATCATGTTGCTTTAGCTTTCATGAAGATTTCTTCAAGAATGGCCTCATGCCACCTTTATGCATCACCACTACTTTGTCCTTCATTCTCCATGCATCTACAACTCGGTCTAACTTGCATTTCCAGACACATCATGCATCCTGGCCATGCCCAAATCCTATTTGGCGCATGCTAGTGTTGCATATATGTCATGCTTGTTAACACCCAAATTTTGACACCAACTTGTGCACCTTTGCACAACTGAATTGGACTTAACTTGGTGATTCTGAGTATCACCATAGAGATTAGCAAGCCATATTACTCAATGACTTTCGTGGAAAATTATCTTGGACAATCTTAACAAGGTCATAATCCTTGTAAATGAGGTGCTATTGCCTACGTTCCATGAAGCAAGAATGTCGCATTCTTCTTCAAACTTGGAACTCATTTTTGATGCACATGCACATCTGGTTACTCTTGTCTTTCACCTCCTCCAAAATCAGTTTTACTAGCAATACTGATTTGTAGTTGACAAGAACACCTGCTTATGGTTATGATCAAATGCAGGTCTTTGGACACCCTTGTCCAAGCATATTGATACCACTCATAGACCAGGTGCAAATACACTCCTTGTGCGCATCTAGCATCAATAAGGAACACTTTGCAAACGTAAGACCGTGGTGTATCGGTTCTTCCCTAACTTACGTTCCTTTCTTCAGTCTTTCCATAGGCTTTATGCTAGATAAGAATTGGCCATCCAATTCTTCTTTCATGGCATCATATTTCCACAAAAATGAACCATACTTTGCATTACCACCAAGGTACATGCATTCGAGAGAGATTACTTAAATCTTCCATCAACTTGCTATGATGAGACGCCTTCAATTCCATCGTATAAAAAGGTTCTTCGTCTAATTTTCTACTGCAAAGGCCATCAACTTCTTTGAGTTTCCTATTACAACATGTAATGTACTCGCTACTGATAACACTACGAATATATGCATTACTAATGCATAATCTTCGCATACTTGTGAGAAACATGGACTTAAAAATATGACGTACGTCATATAAGTCAGCATACTCTTCAGTTTTGTCATGCAATCACTTGAAAAACCGGATACCAATGACTTTTGCGCGTTCATTTAACACTTTGGGCAGGATTTTTGACACCTTTGTCATAAACTTTCATGGAATGTTGCTCCATCAAGCTTTAAAGTTCATTCCAATTGATCTTTCCACACAAGACCAGCTTCTTCTAGTCTCCATACTAATGAAACCCAAACAATTATTCACTGAATCCGACAAACAAATGACACCAACTTGAGTAAAAGAGATAAAATCCAGAACTGTGTCCCTAAACACGGCTCTGATACCTGTTGTCACATTCCCATTTAATGGCCTAAATGTTTATGAGACATGAACGGAAATATTATGTGGTTCAGTGAATCAACTTCGCCCAAAAGTACTCATCCTTGCACACTTGAATCAAAGTATGCATTTGCCTTCACTCTTAAGCCAATATGCAACAGAAGTCTTCATTTTCTTTTCTCTCTAACTCTTTATGCCCCCATAAGCATAAGAGGTTTGCCATGCATCAATTTCGTTTGACAATCTCACCCAAATCAGCAATATAAGAACACAAAGATATACTGCAACAAATCCATTTTATTTCACTAAAGGAAGATTACAAAACTTGTCCATCACATGGACCAAAACAGGCCATCACCCTCTTGGTGATGCCTTATTCTCTCAAACATGAGACTAACTCTACAAACTCTGTAGCTTACTCTCTCCTACTGATTTCCAATGCTTCTTGCACTATTTATACAGTAGTTACATAGCCAAAATTATGTGCCAGCAAGTGCACAAGCCAATGGACAGCCACATGTCCATAATTAGTTTCCCTAACCGCCAACCTGCTTTTCAACTGCCACCTTTTGCATTGTCAAGCCAAATGATGCCACATCTGTTCTTGGTGGTTAGGCTTTGCAAAACTCGGTTATAAAGTGGCTTTATAACCGTCTTCAACCAACTTCTTGCTCTGGCATGCCTGTGATGCACATCCAACTCGCAACTGACAGCTTTGGCCAACATCAAGCCAACATCGCGCTACACTCAACTTGGCCCAAACCAATGTGCACCCAACTTAGCGCTACATTTATCTTGGCCATGCACTTAACTCATTTGATGCCAACATCCGAGTAAAGTCATGCCAATCATGTCTTGTGTCACACCTGCAAATGCTAAAAAATAAATAAAAATGCAACTATGACCCAACAATACAGTGGTTCAGTGATCTCTTATCACCTACTCGTATTTTATCCTTATAAGTTTGCACCACTGTTGGGACCGGTGATATCTTGATCTGTTGTTTGGCTCAGCTTCATACGTTAAGTGCATCACTTGCATTCTTTTTTCCGAGCAATAGTCATCAATGGCGCATTTGGCAACGCCACTGTTGCATATGCATTGGCCAAGCCTTGGCTAATGCTTGGGCCAATGCCAAAGTCATCCTATGACTTGCATTGCATCCCTAATTCCTTCCTTGAGATGGGCCAACTCTGAATCAAGAATATGCAATACTATCGCATAGTATTGCATGTGCTTAGTAGCCTTTCTAGTCTCATCCATGTTGGTGCTACATCGTTGGACTATGCAGTTCCATCAGCCAGGCCACTGACTTCAGTACTGCGCTTCACTCGCTAACACCTGCCATGGTATCTATGTTACTCGCTCCCGCAACATCAAAAAGGACACATTTTGCAAAATTTATTTTCATACCTGAAACCATTTCAAAACCGAGCAAATAGTATCTCAAGTAATTCACATGATCGGGTGAGCTAAGAAAACCAAAGTGTCGTCTGCGTATTGTAATGACTCACCGTGAAGCCATTGTGGTTCATAGAAAAAAACCCCATGTGTCCTTGTTAATGGTCCAATTATAGCATCAAATTAAAGCTTCCGAGACAATTTGGAAGAGGAACGGGTAAAAAGAGTCTCCTTGAGTTAGCCCTTCTCTAGTAACGAATTTTGCGTGAACTTACCCATTGATTAAGACAAAAACTGCAGTGTTATTAATACAACTCTGTATCCATTTACGCCAAAGCACCCCGAACATAAACCGCGTTAAGATAGCTTAAATATCATAAACCGAGTTATGTGCTCAAGTCATTTACATTTCATTTTAATTGATTGTTTTCTAAGATAATATAATATTATGTGTAAATATAACATCTACAAAAAACAAAAAGACTCTGTTGAATCAAAAATATATTCGTTCTACTTAAACAGGGAGGGTTTCTCCCAATTCAAGCATATTTATATATACATGAAAATCTGTTAAGAGGCAAAATTCAAGATCTAATGATAACTTTGTTGTTGTTTATCTTCATTGTCATCTTCCTTTTTAAGATCTGCTGGAGGTAAAAAACAATCCATAGACAACCCCCAGATATTAAAATCAACTTCCTCTATCGACCACGTTTCTTCCATTTTTCTCTTATGGTTGGCCGATCCTGCACCGTATCTAAATAACGTAACAACGGTTTTACCGCTGTGAGCTATATTTATTCCTTCAACATACCTATAATCATCGATCATAGACTCCATACTTGTTTCCCAAAAGACATCTTCTCCGCTCTTTGTACTCATTCTGAGTAAATGGGAGTCTTCAAATTGAATCAAAAGTCCACTTTTCTGGCTGAAATAACCCCATATCGTGTGGTGGATGATTTCAAAAGTGTCGCAGCTCCGTGCTTGAAGGGATGCCGAGCTTGCATCCAGCTTTAGTATGAAGCAATCATCGTTGTTTATGATCCTCTCACCGATGCACACTGCATCGGAAAACAAATTTGCTGTCGACCGTGGGTCTAACCCCTGCACAAGCAAAAGTCCGGAGTTGTTATTATAGAAATACCATAAATTTTAGGAGTCTTTTTGCACAATGGCAACATGCGGGCATCCAACTCAAACCCAATTGGTGATGAGTGGAGCAGCCCTTCATATTATATTTTAAGTTCATTATGCGGATTCTAATAATGTTGGACTATTGTCCTTTCATGCGCCCCCTCACGTGTAAGGCCACCAGTCAATCGGCCTAACACGTGGACCTACGTACTAGTGGTTACGGGTGTGCAGGTGACACTCGGTCACAGTACACTCCACGTAAATGTCATAAATTATGAAAAATAAAATAAAAAATAATTCAGCCACGGTTGTACATGTGCCCACTCGGGTCACGGTGGCCAGTAATTCGGCCTACACCCAGCGTACAGGCACATGCCTAGCTCTGATATCATGTTAAATTCTGCGGGCATCCAACTCAAAACCAATTGGTGGTGAGAGGAGCGGCCCTTTCATATTATATTTTAAGTTCATTATGCGGATTTTAGCAATGTGGGACTATTGTCCTTTCACACAACACGATTTGGTAAACGATGTAGCATACCTGCAGAAACCGGCGTAAAGGTCTAGGAGGTCCCTTAGATGCGTGTGATTGTTGTGTGGCGAATTGTCTCCAAACCACCTTACCATTGCTTCCAGCACTCAGTTTGCTGCCTGAAACAACGAGTTCGAGGTTCCAAAGATCCGGGCTCTTTTGCCAAAGAACAAACCCACCGATCTCACCATTTCCTCTCAAAGTTACACTATCACCGCCCATGTGAAATTCGGATGCACACATCTTTACCTGTCCTATCGCGTACATGCTATTCACCCCGTTGATCGCTTGCTGTCCTCCCACTGCAGCGATGTACGTATGCACGATATATTTCGCCGTCGAGGCTTGCTATATATACAATGATAAAATCACACTGTGTCATAATACATTACAAATTTACAAATCATCCCACGGCAATATATAAAAACGACAAGAGTCAACAAACGAAATGTAAAAACAAGAAAACCTTACAATGGAACAATCTTTAATGGCACGGTTAACAGACTTTTCAGATTGAACTTGAAGAGGAAGGAGCGGAGAGCCAACGACGTTGAGCAGGAGCTGCAACTCAGCGTTGCGTCCGGCAAGTGCTTGCTGCGATGCAGAAGACTTGTTCACAGATTGCGATTTCACCCAATTCCGCATATTTTGCCACCGAATGTCCGAATTATTACTACCGGTTTTACTAAACATCTCATCAGGGATGGGAACTTCAAGGACTGTATCAAGGCCATCTTCTTGATCAACATTAGGCCACAGCTTCCTCATGGAGTGGCTGAGAGAGATAAAGAGAGAGATAAATAGAGAGGAATAGGGAGCCTTGAAGAAGGCAGTCTTTTCCCTTTCCTCTAATCTCTTTTACTTTGCTTAATTGAGCGTTTTGACTTTCAATCATCAAGAGAAAGAAAGAAGAAGATTTTGTGTTTAAAGGGCTCTCCATGGTTTTAGTAGTCGTGTGGGCACGATTTTAACGGCCATTTCTTTCATTTTCTATTTTATTATCATTAGGTTCGGACTCTTTACCCACTTAGTTAGATCTAATTGAATTCATCTGTATTAGACCTAAATTAGCAATATACATAACTTAATTAGCCATGAAATCAAGCCCAGTTTGGCATGTATTCATGTCTATTTACGTTTGCGTTAATTTTCAACAAAACGTATCCCAATTGGTTACAGTTTTTTTTTCCAACCGCGACAATGAATATTTACTGTTTTGCAGAGTATCCCATCACTAGTTATGTACATCTTTGCGTTGACACTCTCTCACTAGCGAGGGAATGCTGCTCCTCACCCACATGACATGACCAGGGAAGCTGAGTGCTCTGATCACCTGACATGCATGGTCGGCATTACCACTTTCGTACCCCCTTGGCTTCATATACAGGCCAACAAATTCCAAGAAAAATCTAAAAACATATCATTTATCTTCTTTCTCATTTTTCGTTTGGTTAATGACTGATTAGTTTGAAGAATTGCAAATCTATAGGAAACTAGGTGTGTGCCCGTGCGTTGCACGGGGTCAGATTAGTTGTCCCAAACTTTTCAACAATTACTTAAAGCAAAATGAGTTGCAAGGTTTTGTAGAAGTTTGGCCAAAAGTCACACTGCAATACGATGTGAGATCAAATACATTTTATGCAGGCACCACTTCAGTTAATTTCATAATCTTTCCCAAATCCAATGCACTAAATTGCTAATGAAGCTACATACAGTCCAAAATTATTTTTTAAGAATATGCAACTCTAGTTAGTCTCATTGAGTGTGCCTACTTTCCCATCTCATTATCAAGTAATTTATCCTCTAGTATATAAAATGTGTTAATAAGGTAGTTAACTTCTTCTTCCCTACTTACGCAAATTCTGTATATGTAAAACAACATTATTCAGGATCTAATGTGATCATCCTTATATGTCCTTGAAGCCACCTGAAACACGTTTTGGTTCTTGTATTTGTTTTTTAAGCTGTTTCTATGTTCCTCAATCTCTCTAAATCTTTCACTACATTCTTCTTCATTATTCTCTACATCAATTTTCTCTCACTCACTCACTCATTAGCAAAAAGTAGTAACAGCGGGAAGTCTTGCAACAGGTAATTAACCTTGAGAGCATGTCAATATGTTCACAAAACTCACTTGAGCCTGATGATCTCAGAAGGCAAGGTCACGCAGAATTCATTCACAACATTTTTTCGCTAAACCTGTGTACTTGGGTAACAGCGATTACAATCAAAAACACGAATTCCATAAATATGGGATAAGAATAATGAAAGTTATGAGACAGTAGCTTATCAAAATTGACAGCATAGCATAGAGGCAATCAGTAGTGCTCTCATAATTTGAATTGCGTTAGAATTAATACATCTTACCGAATATGCTTTTAAAAGCAGGAAGGAGTAGATGTACAAACACTAATACATTTCGTTAGGAATATAGTATTTATCTCTTCAGAACATGCAGGAAGTCTTCCGTCTTCATTCGGAGGTGCTCACTCGCAGAGAGACAACTAAGAAAACCTAGCTATACTAAGACACTCCCTTGAACCAGTTTACCCATAATTTTCATTCCTACGTAGGTAACAAAATTAACTGAATTCATGGTCATTAAAGAATTTTTAGTAACCGAGAGATTGAGCTTTAGCCGTGTACATAGAAATTACCTTTTAAGAATCTTTCTTTTCTGTCATTCATTTGTTGTTCAAGGAATAATTAACATCCTACAGTGGATAATGTTACGCGCCCGAACCTAAAATAGAAACCAAGTAATGTCAGTAGAGCAACAAACAATTATTGAAGTGAACTTAATGGTTATTTGCAGTAGGTCTCAAAACACTTCACCGAATTTGACACACTAAAATTATCATCAATAAGATTAAATTACAGAAAACTCTCAACATTGAAGTTAATTTGTCATTAATAGAACTACAAATTCATAAAACAGGTAGTTCATCGTCTATGTAATACAGCATGTTACAAAAGTAAACAGGCATGTTTTAAACTTGAACATAAAAAATAGAAGAAAACGGCCTAAAAGAAAACCTAATTGATTATGAGATTGTTTCTGTCTTACAAAAAGACAGAGAAAAATCACGCAGGTTAAATAATTAAGTGTTGATTAACCAAAGACTACCTACTACTACTACTACTATTGAATAGAAGAACAATATTCCAAAACACATACCGTATTGGAGTGATAACCTACTAAGTTCCACTTACTCAGAATTCGGATCATCACCGGCCACAGCAAAATATAAAGAAGCTTCTCCACCTATCAAGAAAATCAACACGGTTACTTGTTTGTTGTAAAACCTCTTTAATGTAGCAGTATACACGCTGAAAATTAAATAAAATGTAAAATGCAAGTAAAGGAAAACTCTAAGAATACATTATGGCGCCCATTTATAAAAGTACTGGTTAAGGCACCAATTGAAGAAAATCGAAGTTGGGATACAACGTTACAGCCATAGTCCCACTATGACTATAGGGTATGAAATGTCCCCCACACTAAATGTTCATGATCTATCGATATAGAAGTCTCTTTGCACAAAGAAAAAATAAACAATGCCAAAAAAATAAAAATAAATAAATTGCAGTACTGGAAAAAAATTGACAAAACCAAGTTTTAACTTCTAACAAAGAAAATGCACATCTTCTGCTTATTCACCAAAGAATGGCAGCTTAAGTAAAAATTACAGATCACCACCTGCTCAGCAGGATTCAACTCCTTTGACCTTCGATGATCCGTAATAGTTTGTGTTCAAAGAGACCTAAACAAACATACCTAAAAGCTCTCAAAAGTGTGTCTTAGCACTTTCCTTGTATTCCTTACCAGGAGTGTGTGGCTTAACACAATCTTTGTCTTCGTTATACAAAAGCAGAAGTGCGTTTGAAGGTTCACATTAGTCTTACTTTATTATACACTATTTGAATGCCCACATTCTATGAACGCTCACATTCTACTTTGAACCATCCATCTCTAAGGTCGGATAATCCATTTCTTAGAAATGCCTATTGATTATAAAACAATTATGATTTTAGTGAGCGGACTGAAAGTCAAAATTCTAACTCACCATATTTATATTCAAATTGTGATGTGCAAACTAAACAGGATCCTGCCTATACAATCAAGTTTAAGATATAATTAACAACGTGTAGAAATAACAATATGAGATCAAAGACCTGATTCTCTGAACTACTTTTTCTTTCACTCCATTACATTGATAACTCTATCTAGCCTAACTCTGCTTAGTTCTAATTCATATCTATTTCAACATAACTTCTTTCAGTTTTAATTGCAACTACCAGCTCAAAAGTAAATACATGAAAGGAAAAAAAATAGACCTTGCTCCCATCATCAGTTGAGAGTAGTCAGCTTCTAAGTTTGTGTCCATATTCCCGCTGCCTATATAATAAAAACAACAATTAATTTAAGGCGTATACATTTATCAGAGTCTCCAGATAATAAATTAGTGCAACTTATAGAACTAACAATCAGTTAAACTGCTAACTCTATTTACCAACTTTGCTTAGTTTTATTTCAGTTTTTTATGAGATCACAACTTCATTCATATTCAATTTGAACTATCCAGCTAAAAAGTAAATACATGAATTGCAATAGAATCAGACCTTCTCCGTTTGGAAGAATACCATCCATGGGGAGTAGTAGCTAGCTTTTAACCCTCAATTCAGAGCCACGCAAACACTCGGACCTATCCAAGTCGCTTAACCCGTGCTATTGTTGTTAACATCTGCTGTTTGCTTATGTCAGTAACTGGATGGAAGAAAACTAAACACACACTAAAAGAACAGTTAAATCTTTAGCTTAATCATCAAAACA
This sequence comes from Papaver atlanticum, assembly GCA_023531105.1. Classification (NCBI taxonomy): domain Eukaryota; kingdom Viridiplantae; phylum Streptophyta; class Magnoliopsida; order Ranunculales; family Papaveraceae; genus Papaver; species Papaver atlanticum. The sequence goes on from JAJJMB010011896.1 coordinate 1,640,020, forward strand.
AAAAAGCTGATTAAAAATCCCAGCAACAAATTCAGAAGATGTTAATGATTTTCTAAAGAAAACCCAAATAAAAAAATAATAGATAAACGAAGAAAAATAGGTAACGGGCTAGGATTTAGCAATACCAATACATAGTTTTTCTTTCTCTCCATTACACAACAGACATAAACCCTCATCTGCAAAAACCACATATAAACAAAATCAACATCAATTAAGAACAGGATAACAAAGAAAAATCTACGTCGAAAACTTTATATTGCATCTTTGATTCTATCCATGTATTAACGAAAAAGAAAAAGAAATCATTAGGAATCGGCACACAGGATAACGAAGAAGAAAGGTGGAGACTGGAGAGGAAAGGATGCGGGAAAGAAGAAAAATAGGGTTCGCTTAGAAACAGACGGTGCCATTATTTTTCTTCAGAGTCATAGTAGGGTTTCTCAGAGATATATTATTAGTAGGGAAGGGAGGACTGAGGAGTGATAGGTTATGTTCTGTACGTGTAGTGGTGAGTAATCTCCACCATGGGTGTTTGGTGTGCATGTAAAACTGGCGAATAATTTGGAAACCCTGAATTTCTATTGGTAGGGGGCTAGGAGCTCTAGAATTCAAGCTTTTGGCTTAACTTTCAATGTGAGGCCAGCAATTTCCACTCATACTATATATACAAAATGAGCATTACAGTCGTGGAGGCAGCTGAATTGAATAAAAGTACACTCATCATAATTTGATTATATTTGGAAGTACTAATTAGGTTCCATAATAATGGTAACAGACCCATGTGACAAGTTTATTTTCATCCTGTTAAGAACTAGTAATTAATTATCTGGATTGTGAATTAGCTGGTGAAGACTCAAAACTTTGTTTCCTTGAGAAAATAATTGTGTCACTTCAACTGTTATACTCAAAACAAAAAAGACAGACAAATTTGATCTTTAGACTGACAAAAAACTAGCTAGAAAAGAAAGTTCATTTCATTGATATTCAAACTATCGTGTTGTACTTGGTCAATTTACAAGAAGAAAAAACGAAAAAGAAGAAGATCTAACTACTTGATAATTCAGCTTTAGTTTTCAGCTCAATATCCGCTGACGACTTCCTAGTGAAAAGATCCTCAATATCTTCCAAAGACTTTCCTTTGGTTTCAGGACACAAGAAAAAGAAAAAGCACCAAGCAACTATTGCAACAGCTGAAAACAGAAAAAAACTTCCCCCAATAGTGATAGCATTAGAAAGAGAGAGGAAACTCATCGAAATACCGGCATTCGTGAGTCTGTTTACCGCGACGCCCAAACTAGCTCCCTGCGCTCTAAGTCTCAGGGGAAAGATTTCAGAACTGTAAACCCATGTTATGGGTCCAAGTCCAATCGAGAAGAAAGCTACAAATGTGTATGTAGCTACAATACTCAAGCACAACGCCCATAAGATCTGTTCTTTTGAGTGTTCTGCTATTGTTAAACTAAATCCTAGTGTTGCAAGGGCAACAATCATACCCCCTACACTCGTTAACAACAGGCGCCTTCGTCCGGCTCTGTCTAGCATGAATGTTGCCACCAAAATACAAGTTGTCTTAGTAAGGCCAACTCCAATTGTGGCAAGCAAGAGCTTATGCTTGTCAACAACTCCAGCTTTCTTGAAAATTCTTGGACTGTAAAGAACAACTGCTTCGATCCCTGTTGCATGTTCGAAAAAGTGTATCCCTATGCAAGCAAGTAAGATCCAACGAACAGGAGGTGAAGGTTTTAGGATTTCTTTCCAAACACCTTTTCCTCCTTTCTTGTCATCGGGAATCTTTACGACGTCGTCTGTGCAAGATGCATCAATGCCCGCGGCCATTTTTATGTCTTGAAGCCTGTATTCAGCTTCTTCTTTAGTGTTGGATACTAATAATAAAACTTTCTTAGCTTCACCAACTCTGCCTTGCATCACCAACCATCTTGGTGATTCAGGCATTTTAAGAATACCGGCCATCAAGGCCAGTGAAGGAATTCCGGCGACTCCAAGCATCATTCTCCATCCAAGCTTTAGAGACAAATGCGAAAAGAAATAATTTGAAATGTAACCTAATAAAATACCAAGACTGATACAAAGTTCGGGCAAAGACATTAAAAGTCCTCTATAAGAAGGCGAAGATATCTCTGCTGAATAAACTGGTGCAAGTAAAAGGGCAAAACCAACACCAATACCCGCAATGCACCTTCCTGTCATTAGAATTGCATAGGTGGGTGCGTATCCCATTAGAACCGCACCAACCAAGAAGATAAAAGAAGCGACAACAATCGTGTAACGCCGACCGATCCAATCTGAAGTTCTACCAGCTAAAAGAGAACCCACAAATGCACACAAGTTGAGAATTCCTGCAAGAACTTCAACTTGGGTGTCATTTATTTTTAGATCTTCTTTTATGAAGATCATAGCTCCACTCATAACTCCAGTATCTGCATTAACAAACCATAAACCAACCATCAACTTTCGAAATCCTTGATCATAACATGAGAAGCAAAAAACAGAAATTAAGATGAGAAATGAGAAGGAATATACATACCATATCCAAAAATGATGGAAATCATGGAAGCAACAATAGCACAACCACAAGCATACTTGTTCATCTTATGTTGGTGATCTCCCTTCATGGCTGATTCCATTGTATCTAGCATAATGAAGTTTTTGGTAATTCCTAAATCTCTATATATCTGTCTCTTCAGTTACTCCTCATGAACTCAACTTAAATAAGGGAAACAATTAAGGATCTCTTTGATATGGATAAAGACTGCCAAGTAAGCCAACCAAATTAGACTTTTAATAAACTATGCAACACTAGGCTACTAATCTCACAAGTGTATATCAACCGTTACAAATTAGATGATCCTCTTTCCGTTTCTTTTGGTGGGTCAGGAGTGTGGGGATTGCAACAGCATATGAAACAAACACACTCATCAATCAGTTTATAGTCAAAACCAAATACATTGATGAATCCAAAGTACTAAATATTTTAATTTCAACGAGACAAGAACACCCAATTTTAAGATATTTCATTTGATTCTCTTGTGATTTAATCCAGTAGGGATTATTATTAATTATTATTACTGACTTGTTTTAAGTTATCCATTTATTACTTCAAGATAAGAAGATAATTACCAATGTCCCCGAAATTTACTGCAGGATCTCAATTTTATCCAGAGTTTTAGAATCTTACTACAAGTTATTCGGAACAGAAATTCTAATTATAGTACAGATTTCTGGATAAGTACTGACATTTCATTTCCATCTACAAGTCTCAGTAAAAATATTGCAGTCTGGTTATCCAATATGTAGTGTACGACCCACATGCCCATACGCATATGCCTAGAATCATCACATTCTTTGAATGAAGGTTTGCACCATGAAATTCCTTTAGGAAGATATTACCAGGCCTTCTCAAGTCATTATAATAGTCTCCACTTAACTCCTAATAAGGAATCTCTTAAGGATAACTCCAACACGCTAGATAATGACATGAAAATATCGAGCCCCTCTCCCTCCCCCTATCTACCATTGTCAAACTCCACCAGAAGCGAAAGGGAGGTGACATAGGCACCGAATTTGACCATTGACATTAGATTCATTAATCACTATCTGGTTTGACTCTTAAGTTGAGATAAGAGAGTGTCTTTCTCGATTAGGCTACTTATCTTTTGTTTTTGTGGCTGGGAAATAAGGTATTCCATCCGTCCCTTGGCTATTCACATTAGAGTTGGACTTTAGAGGCATAGCTGGGGCACCACACTGGCCAGATGACCTCTGAAGCACAAAGATAACGCATGCTCATTGTGTGCCAAATGGTCCTCTAATACTTCGAGAAAATAATTACCTCCCCTCCTGACCTTAGTGAACACATTATAGAAATCTTACTTTAAACTATAACTCAGTTAGTCCAATTGTGTAACTTCGCGAGCCATATTGATATACCAAAGATAAGAAGCTGAAATGAAATCTGAAAAAACATTGTAATGTTTTATTTATTAAAAAATCTAGTTTACAGAAGCCGTTTTGGGAACAGTGGTTCAGCTCAACATCTACATCAAATGTTGAGGACAACACACATGGTGAAAACTGTCCCCTGAATGCACTTCAACAACAGTTATGAATACATCTCTTGGATGCATAATATAAATAAATCATTTCATAAGTTACAGCTCAGCAATCCTAGGTACAATACAAGCCTAAATGTGTGGTTCGAGTAAACTTCAACACCTCCATGATACTTCACAGGCCGTTCCGGATCTCTTTATTGGAGACTTACAGCCATCAGTTAACATTTCCGAGGTCAAGGTTGTGTAATGTACAAGTGAATTTGACTACCTCAGTTTTTCTAGATAGCTGTTTCACTTTCAGGGCCTAAAAGAGATTCTTGATGATCTTTGAAAATCTTGACGTGGCAGAGGTTACCACCAGTTTCATCCGCAAATGTTATTTTTCTTCTCTTTCTGTGGACCTCATTGCTAGACGGTGATGATGATGCAGCAGCGGCAGCAGCTTTCAACTCTGTTGTTTTCTATTATCAGAATGAAAATGTAATCAAGATCAGACATGTCACAAGCTACCAGTAAATATTTTCCTTATTTCTGTTTCCAAAATATCAGAATTTCAGAAGAGTGGGCAAAGGCAGAAACTAACCAAAATTTTGCAGAAACGATTGCAGTCCTTAGACATCATGGAAAGCCATTTTTTTGTAGTTTCTTCGGCTTCTGCTGCATTTTCAGTAGCCATCCTCATCTGTCCAAAAAAGGAAAAAAAAAACTCAACCAAGACACTAAATTGAAACAAAGAGAAAAACCAAACTGCATAAGAGGCAAGCACTTATTTTTAATCAGCAAAAAGGCATCATAAATGCCTTTTTCATGATGAGTGAAAGCTAGCATTAATTTGATTGATTGTATAAGAAAAAGCATAAATTTTGATTGCACATATCTGCTTGCATACCTTCTCAACAGTATATTTCAATTGTGTAGATGAACATGAATCAGTTTGCAAAGTTTCCACGAGCAATGACTGTTCAACAATCTCTTTCATAGATTTTAATTGCTTCATGAGCTTCGTTGCTAGAACCTCAATGTCATGCATCTGCCTCTGCGTGAATGAAACAGCTTTGTCTGCACAAGTCTGGATGGATGCACCTTCAGAGCAATGACGTGGCACCACAAATGAAACATTTGGAGCCTTGAGAATGCCTTTAGGAACCAATTGTGCAGATCCATTCTTCATCATCTTCCGTTTCTTAAGGACTCCATCAGGGTTCATTTTGACTTTGGGTCCTATAATACGTATTCCTGCTGATGAAACCTTATGTTAGAACATTAAGGACAAGCACGACAATTCCTACCATTGAAATAAACTCAAATTCCATTGCAAAGGAACAAGAGAGAAGTAAGCATCTAACTTCTGCAGATTGATAAAGACAATGGAAGGTAATCCTACATGACAGGACAAAGAATTTTGGTAAAATTCCTATAGAACAACATCTTTTTTCTACTGAAGTTTCAAGCAGTATTCTGAAATGAAGCAAATAATTAGCTCATACAGTTAACTTGAATGAGTGGTACTGATGAAATTGACCTCAGAGCTATGAACATGTAAAGCGTGACCAATTTCTCATGACACACAATAGATGTACACTGATTTGAAAACTTACTCGAAGGTTTCATCTTATCATATAATTCATCAGCATCCACAGCTTGAAGAAGCTTTTCCTGAGAAGATGGTGAAATGGCCTGAAATTTGTTTATTGCAAACCACTTTCAGTAACCAAATACAAAACAAATAGATATAGATACAAAAATGAAACAAAACGAATGGATAGTATAAGGTATACAACCCTCACCTTTCTGGCTGAAAATAACCTTTTTGGAGGATAATCTAGCTTTCGACCATGGCGATCCTCAAGGTCTTCCATGACTGCAACACTGTTGATGGCATCAGGACTGGTGACAGTAGAACAATCTAGTACTTCATCAACATCCGTCACTGGTTCATGGACTGTGGGTGAATGATGATGGCCTACAGAATCTGTATCAGTTCCAAGACTTGAACATGGAGTAGAATTCTGCGATGACATGAAAGAAATTCCAGCATTAACAACATCGTCTTCTGTAATAAGAGGTTGACCCTCCTTACTGTCACTTTCACCTATCATCTCTGAATTACATCCATCACAACCAGCACCACTTTGTTCACTTTCAGACATTTGCGCCACAGTATCAATATCCATCAAGCATGTTATTCCCTTGGTACAAGATTCTTCTTGGCTGCTTCTACATATCTCAGCCCCAGGATGAATTCGTTCACTGACAACTTCTGTTTTGTTGCAAGGTAAAATTGGGTAACCAAAAATACTGTCATCCTCAAATTTGTTTTCAGGGATACAAAAAGAGTTTTCAACGGCTCCAAGTTCTGCTCTTGCAGGGACAGGTCTAGCCACATCACCCTCGTTTTTAGATTGTAATTCAGGATAAGAAGGAGAATCATGACTACTAAGCAGCTGAAGTTCTGCATCTATAATTCCAACGATCTCAGCATCACTTAAGCAAAAAATCCCGTTCTTAGAGTCCAATTCAGGGGGAGAAGGAGAATCTTGACTATTTAGCGGCTGAAGTTCCACATCTGTAACTCCCTTAACAATCTCAGCATCACTTCTGGAAAGACCTTTGTTAGAAGAAGAATCATGACTGCTAAATGGCTGAAGTTCCACATCTGTAAATCCCTGAATAATATCAGTATCACTTATGGAAAGACCCTCATTCTTAAATTCAAATAATACAGGGGAAGAAGGAGAATCTTGACTACGAATCTGCAGAAGCTCCACATCTGTAATTCCTTCAACAATCTCAGCATCAATAATGGAAAGACCCTCGTTCTCAGATTCCAAAACTGGCGAAGAAAGATAATCCTGACTACTAAGCTGGGGAAGCTCCACGTCTGTAGTTTCTTTAACAATCCTAACATCACCTCTGGAGAAACAAAGAGGCATAACAAGCTCCACAGGTCCAAATGGTTCCTCATTAACAGCATTTGAACTTTCTTTAATCAATATAGTTGATGCCCCAGTCTCCAAGCATTCAAAAGGAACCTCATTTATAACACAACTAGGAGCCTCTTCAGTTACAAAAGTAAATCTTCCAGACCTCAACTCATTTCCATTAACTGTCGAGGGTATATGATACTTATCTTCACCGAAATCCATATCTGAATAAGACATATACAGATAACTATCAGCAACAGATACCACATTAACATCAGTTCCCAAAGGCTCTGACTTGATATCAATGGGTTCATGAACAATGCATAGAGAAGTTGAAGACGCTTTAGCTGAAGAAGTCTGTTCCTCCGGCTCGCCATTAAGCCACCTGCGTACTTCATGCGACAGAAAACCAGAAGAACCCGTATCTAAATCAGACATACTTGTAGAACCATCAGCAAGACTTACCACATCATTAAGAGATTTGAAACTCTTAACCTTAACATCAGAATATGTATGTATACTCTCGACAGTTTCCAATGATTCTTGAGGAGAGTGTGGGATATTTTCAGGGAATGCTTTTTGAGAGGCTGGAGATGTAAATACACATTTCCGGAAGCAACTTCGTTTAAGCTTTTTCTTCGACAACTTCAGTTTCAAACTACTGATGGGTTCCTCTAGGTCAGCTTCATCTTCCTTTCGTTGCTCATCTGTGTAGCTAATCTCACTAGAGATATCAGTAGGAAAGAGGCAAGTATTTTTATCATGATTTTCCATTTCTGTAAGTTTCCTCCTCTTTGCTTTGCATCTCCTCTTTATCTCTCCCAAAGAGATGTCAGCAGGGCTAATTTCCTCACAGTCACTCACCATTTCAGTCCTGAATCTATCAGACCTAAAAGGTGAACCAGAGATTGCTGCCTTTCGTTGCTTATTGTTTGAATCTTCAGACTCATATATGCTTTTAAGGGGCTTGAACTTCAATGTTGGTCTTCCTAAAGAATTCACATTGATAATTTTTGACACCAGCCCACCCATTATTGCCTGAATATAATGAACATCACTCGACCCGTTTAACTCCATAGACAAAACCTACGATCAGGTGTCCAGTTATCGTATGAAGCAAAAAAATAGAGATGCAGGGCACAAAAGCACTCAACCTGCAACAAATTGTAATTGAATATAAGTGTGTCAATGTATGATCAAACTAACTTGACCCCAATAAGAGAACAAATACAATCAAGTGAAAATAGAAGTGAAAATTGTCCCGTAACACTGCTAATTTTTATTCATTTCATTAATTAAAGAAAGGATTTTAAGGTTACCCAGCCCTAGTTGTTGTTTTCCACTGGCGGAAAATTCCCTTTCTTATAACTAGCATGTGTTTATAGACTAAAATTCTGGAAGAAAAAAACTACTTTCCCCTCGGAATAAAATCCAATATACAGAATTAGTCGGAGTATTCTCTCAGACCTGAACCTTTGATGGGACCTGTACGTATCTAAAAAAAACTAATAACCTATAAGATTTTCTTTCTCAAGCATTTCCGCAAACACATATGATGCAATGTTAAATCTCCCAGATGCAAAATTAAAAACCCTAATTTATCCCTAAGCAAGCATAAACAAAAAGATGTTTAAGGGTACTAAAATGAATCTCATTCACAACCCTTTGACGAAGTAGATCTTGATAACAGTAAAATAACAGCAAACCCTAGGTTCAGAACATTAGATTTAATTGATTTTGAAGAAAAATCCAAGATCTATGATTGAAAAATCCAAAAATAAATAAATAAAAGATCTGAGCTTTGACAGGAATATCAGCGCCAGTAATAGATGCATAACATGAAGATTAGGTTCAAAAGAAAGAACTTGATGGGTTTAATAGAGAATGTGAACTCACTTGAGATTAGAGACTCCACTTCAGATCTGAGCGACTGAGCTGTTGTGTGCACCGAAGAAAGAGAAGAGAAAGAGGGAGAGCGGGATTTCGGAGGGGGAGATCTGGTTCATTGGTTTTTGGAAACATCAAATGGAGTCTGTCTAATAGATGAAGGGAAGAAATCTCCCGCCAAATATTAGGCGGGAAATCTATAAATAAAATATTCAGAAATTTTTCGCGGGTATTATTAATAATACTAGTTTATCACCCGTGCGATGCACAGGTCTGTTTCTTACATATATGGAATTAGAATAAATAAATAACCAATAAGTTAATATTTGAGTTGGTGTGAGGAAATAATATCTGGGCCGGTTTAGGTTACTCCCATTTCGCGCGCCACTACTACGGAAATCGTTTTTGCTTTCTATTCCTCTGGCTACTAAGATGTTTTAGTTCTCCAGGTTATCTCTTGCCTGCTCATGGATTTAGCTGCGTTTTGAAAGGTTGACCTATTCGCGAATCTCCTAATCTATGTTTATTTTCAACTTTTTGAAGCATTTTCTCACTTGTTACGCTCTTCCTCGTCTCTAAGTGCATTCACTGTAAGCTTTTTCTCGTTTGGACCTCTCCTTTAATTTTAAGGCTATACCATCCTATGTTCTCTACCTTAATCTAGCATTTTAGATGTGATAGATAAGAAATATTGTTATGGATTTTGGGTCAGTGGACTAATGTTGAGTCCCATAAAAAAATGGTTTCTATGTATACATTTATCGCATACGGTACACCTAACCCAGAGGAATCAATCTGACATAATAAAAGAAAATCAAAAATATTGGTTTCTATGTATATATACATTTATATATATCTTGAACTATATATAAAAGAAATTGGTTTCCATGTATAAACTACAAATAACTCGATTCAAGTTTGATTGATATTTTAACTAAAATAGTGAAACACTAAAACGTCATGCATTAAAGTTTGATTGATATTTTAATTTACCTATAAATCAGACCCACAATTACTCTTTCTCTCTGTATATATATATATATATATATATTCAACCCCTCCAACACTACCTCACTCACTAAAGTACTTCCTCACTCACTGCCTTTCTTTATCTCTGGCGTCTTTCCAGTTTAACATCACTCTTTCCGACAACTTCTGCTAGGTTATTGAAGAGAATAATTGGCTGTCAATTTTTAAGAAATTGTTAGTCCCTTCTTCATTCAAGAATGCCCTATATTTGTCTATAACGTTTTGAACCATCTACTTTTTTTTATATACTCGATCCAAGTTCAAGGGCGGTTGTCGGAGTGTGATTTAACAATTATGACTTGTTGTCTCGCATGTATTCACCATACAAATTTTGCCATCAATCTCAATTTCAGTCTACCGCATTTAAAAAAGGGAGAGGAGAGATATAAAGCAAATTCGATTTCGTCCCTACCCAAACAGGCAATCATATCAACAGAAAAGATATGTACATTCCCAAAAATATATAACAAATAATAGAAAAATGTATTCTAGAATATCCTATATAATCGCATAAAACCACTTAAAAATCGAATTTCAATAAACTTCATATTGCATCCAATTAATATTTTCATATTACTAAAGTGTCACTGATTCCACATCGTGTAGTTTTTTTTTATATTTCAAATCCACTCATTTGTGATCAATGCACGATTCATAGTCTCAACACTGAGACTGCTAAAAAAGCATACCAAGCCATCTAACAACAAATAGACACCAACCGAAAAGGGAAAAAAAGAAAGATGAACCTCCCTGCAACCGCAATAGGTACCATTGGTACAAACAGATGGGGAAAAATTGAGTCACAAAATAACTAAAGAGAAGCTGAACGTAAACTCTTATTTGCATCGAGAAATTGTAAAGGCCCACTCTAACAAATTTCCTCCTTTAGTTCCAAGAGCCATTACCTAAAAAAATATGAGCTATCACCAAGAAAAAAATCTGGATTATAGTTAGCAAATATCTAAAAAATTACCTATCAATCATATCAATCTTTTAAAGCATAGGTATAACATAACAATCTGGACTATATTTAGCAAATATCTACAAAATTTTTACCTATCAATCATATCAATCTTTTAAAGCATGGGTATGGATATCTAAGAACAATGGATAGTCAGGGATTGATATCTTTGTAGAGGCGGGTAAAAGGGTCATGAAGATCAAACAGAAAACAATCTCAGAATCAACACCATTTATTCAAGGATTATTTATTTAGTTTTTAGGAAAAAAAATCAGCATCTCGATGCCATGAAAAAGAGCAAACAGAAAACAAAGAGGCGAATTATCCACTTCAAAAAACATGAAAATTGGGGAGCTATGTACTCTATGGATGGTAGTCCAATGTTTAGACGTGTGTCACTTTCTATGAACTCTACTGATACTTACGTTGTTTATTGGAAATTCTGGATAAAGAAACCAATTATATTTAGAATGCTTCATGACGGTTTACGACATATCATACCAGCACAAAGGAAAGCAAAGCTGCAAAAGAGAGATTTAAGTGGAACAAAATCTATAAAACGGGACTGAATACCCATAGGCAGCCACAATATCAATCATATACGATGTCCTGAATCCAAATCCATAAGACATCAGATATTCCATGGTGGAAAAAAAATGTTTACTAATGTTATCCATCGTGCATAGAAAATAATAGAACAAAGAAAATGAATGTAGATTTCACCTCAATGGTGCCTTCACATCATTAGTCATTTGGGAGAAAACTTGTTGTAGTGGCGCATTATTAACATATAATTGTGCCCTGCAAACTGTTTTAGTTAGAAAATGCAAAAAACTAAAAAGTCATTCTGTAATTAAAAATTGGATACATATTTTAAAATTAATTTTACTAAGAACCAATGAAACATTAAATAATAAATGTATGACCCTAAAAATCGGCAGTGCTATTTGACTTCCTCTTTTCCACCTCTCTATTCACCTCCCTACAATCTAAACCCCACATCTGGGGAATGGTGAACCCTATCAGTACTTAAATGTGAATTTAAATCTGGATGTGTGGTTGAGATTGTAGGGAGGTGAATAGGGAGGTGGAAAAGAGGGAGTCAAATAACATTTCCGCCTAAAAATCAATGAAATGATTAATAAACTAATAAAGAAATAAAAAATTGTAGTCCATGTAACTTCATAAATTGACTAAAGTTATCTGCTCAGTTCTTTCGATGAACTTTGCTATTTTTTATCCAATTATTGCGTGTCTTTGCTTCATAATAGACATCATATTTTCAGGGGAAAAATCTCGTTCAACCGCTTAGTTTTTTTTTTTTATATATAAAATCCTCTATCTTAAGCAAATTATGAATTTATTTTTTGGATATTTTAGGCATGAAATGGATATCAATTGGGCGTACAAACTTTCGTATGTGTATACCTGCAAAGAAGATTAGTTAATATTTTGGGGCATCCAACCAGACTTCCTAGAAGAAGTTGTTAATTTTCAGTCACCCTAGGAACCCATACGAATGATTTGTCTTCTAAATGATAGGGTGAGGTGATCCAGCATGGTTAAACCTGATGTTTTCTTCTGTATGATATTTTCTAAGTGATAAGAAGCATGGACCATGGTGATCATAATGAAATGCTCTCACCATCTAGGTGATCATTTTTTTTTTTTTTGAAGCATCTAGGTGATCATGTTCCAGTTTCAATCCAAGGAAAGAAACTGATTATTTACAATGTGAGAATATACTCAATATTTCGTACAGGTTAAATCTCTACGGGAGTAATATCGCACGCTAGGAGGATTCCGCAATGCAATTTGCAAGAATAAAGAGGTGAGAAATTAGTAAATTTTGGTTTCCAAAATAAAAAATAAAGGGTAATTATTTCAGACGATGCGATAAAAAGTCCGAGATACATCAACCTCGACAGCTAGGTCGTGGTTTGTCTGCTACCATTAACAACGTTGCATATATATGACTTTGGATTTTTCCTTAATTAACATCAACCTGCTCCTCAAAATATGATGCAGCAACTGCTGACCGACAAACGCCTCCACCAAAACATGACGATATGCATATACTATTACTCTCTTGATCATTATGGCAAGGACTACCAATACACTACTGCATAATGAGTTGGTATAACTGAATTAGGTTAGGATATATGTGTCTAATCACATAGGCCTACGGTGGCAGCAAGGATTAAACATATAAATGCTAACTAAATTCAGCCACACAAGTTCTCCTCCCCTTGGTGTGGCGTCAAGTAACTCAAAATAACGACACTTCAAATAGAGATTATAGCAATAAGAAACAACATTTGTTGCATGCAGATATAGTATCGTATATGAAACCACTGTTGTTCATCAACTTTTTTCTCATGGTATTGACATGAAATGGATATGAAAATGATACGCCATATGATCACACTTGTATCATTTCAGTTTTTTATCCTCCTAATACTAATACATGGAACAAAGATAGGCGGGAGAATTGGAAAAACAACTTACTTTGAGTGCCGACATCAGTAAGAGCATAATAGGAAATTGCCATGCATGTATAAACAAAAGGGAAAACATACTGCAGGGGTTTGGAAAAACATACTACAGGGGTTAAAAAGTTCAAATGGACAAAAACAATACAACTTGGAGAGACAAAATACATTACTTCAAGCTTTAACGCTATTTGAAGACAGCTGCCCAGTTGAACATTTTCATAACGATCTGTGCTTGCTTCTGTTCCTTTTATATCATTTATATCTTTGCATATGCACCAATTATGCTTCCTGCATGGCAGAAGCTGGAAGCAGGTTTCCCACTTGTTTAGCCCATTTGTTTAGTTTGGTTATACATGCATATCTCAAACCCCGATGACCACACCACTTAATTACATATTTCGCCACAATGAAATGCTACTGCATCTCAGTATCCCAAAGAGATAGAAATTAGATAATTGAAAAAACCACTAACCTTAGTTTCATTAGGTTAGTGGAGACTGTATTACATACCTTGGCAAAGGATTGGTGGTCTCTACGATTGATAATAATAGGAAAAGGAAATTTTTCTTTGGCACTAAACATCAACTGAACATCCTCTCAATCATTCATTCCGGCCAAAAGAAAATCCTACAATGGTGCAAATCTTCCAATGGTATAATTTACTTTCATCCTGCAGCAAGACAGATTAGTCATTATTAAGAACAAAACTTTAAGTAAAATCTATTTAAATTAGATCGAGTTCTTCAGTAGTTCATCAACTCCAAAATTTGAACAACTTTATCACTCCTATTAAGAAATTGTTAATTAGTCAGATTAACAAAAATGAATTGATCAGGGCTCGCGTTTGGCAAGAGTTTACAAATGAAGTTACCATTATTTTCCAACCAAACGGAAACAAAGAAGCCTCACAATATTGTGTTTTTAAATTTTTTTTACTACTGTAAATCTCTTGGATTCTGGTTCACCTTTGTCTGAGCTTTCTGATATACATTTCACTTTCCATGGCTGCGCATGGTAAGTATGCAGACACTATTCTTCTTATCCACAAACTTTGTGAAACGTGGAATATTAGGACTCCTCATCAGAAAGCAGTAATGGGATTTCTTAGCCATATTTGTTCTCTAAAACTACATGATGGTATCAATATCATGAACTAAGTCGTTCAAAACTAAATCATCCATCGTATGCCAAGCGGTTTTTAAGGGTATGGAATTATCAACTTCCAGTTGATATGGTCATCCAAAGCGCTACCAGTTGTACCGATCAACACCTGCTTTTTAAGGGTATGGAATTATCAACTTCCAGTTGATATGGTCATCCAAAGCGCTACCAGTTGTACCGATCAACACCTGCATTTTATGTAAAGTCCATATGAGACCATAACCACCGATCCACCATACACAAACCAGTAGAAAAATTTGCTTGATTATATCCTTTTGATTGTTTAAGACTGTAAGTAGGTAGCTTTAATCATTCAAACAACCGATGGAGAAAAGAAATCTAGTACAACCTATGTATTAAACACCTTCAAAATCCCTACTTTAAGACAATCTTCTGATCTAGAACCCGTCATTTTTACTTAACGTAATAGGACCTAAAATCAATAACATGACATTGACAGACTACTTTTCGAATAAGATGTGCTAGAATAATACCCTAAAACTATGGATAGAATCTTTCAACTCGGTATTATGCCATAGAAAGTAACCATAAATAATAAGAAATTAACATCACATATTTAGAACAAAAGATCACTTTTTTTTCTTTGGGAGGCCTTTGATTAAAGAGACGCAAATCTCGCATATCCATCTATGAACCCTACAGAAACAGAAACAAAAGAAAAGATTACGGATCATAGAAATAATTGAAAGTTTTTATCAAAAACAATTTTCGACTTGAATAGAGAAGCATCCGAAGCCAATCGACTGCGCGTCTTTTCACTATATCTACAAAACAAATGTCAACCACATATCAGACCAATAATCAAATGAGAACCACATATCAGACCAATAACCAATCGTAATCATTCAGAAATGGACGAAATAAAAAGCAAAAAATCTGTTGGAAAATTGAGTACAATTTCGTATGAATATGAATGGAATATCGTTGGTCTAGTACCGGTTTGGATTTGGATGTTGGGTTATACAAAATTGTTGGGCTTAATCCTTATATTAATGTCCATTAAGTTAAGTCAGTTTCGGTTTCAAGTTTGAAACTAAACGAAACCTAAAACCCAAACGTGAATGGAATTCTATTTAGAATTCAAGAGACACATCCCTTGGTGAAATCCTTGAAGCATCGTGATTATTCAATGAAGAGGTATTTGAAACATCCTGATTCTTCATTGAAGAGGTACTAGTAATTTCTATATAAACCCTGCACATACACTTAGAAAAGATCAATCAATTAGAAACCCAATTATCATTCTACAGCTTTCTAAAATCATCTTTAAGTTTGTGTCAAAGAGAGTTCATCACTTTAAGTTTTGGTTTGCCGTTTCTCGAAGTTTGGAGTGCTACTACATCGATAAGAAAGTCGTTGTATCCTGGGAGAAAGACATCGATAGTCCGTAAACACCTGCGCGTGGTGAATCTGTCTTAAGGCTAGAGGATATAATCCTTGCCTCGACTTTGATTTCGTCTAATTGGGTTTGCATATCTCTTCCTCTCTGTTTGTTTTATTACAGTTTCTACACAGAATCTTTGTTGTTATCATGTGCATATTGTATTACATATTGGTTGATCTCTTTTCTGTTTCTGACCGTATGCAGACTAATAGAATTGGTTTGCGTAGTTGTAATACAGGTGCGCAGAAACGTGCAGTGATCCAACTTGGTAATCTACGAACGAGTATATAAATTCAATGATTTTAATATTTACTCTAGTGGGTTCAAAGAGGTTTGAGTTTATAGGCTAGCAGAAGTCTAAGATTTACGTCTTTATAATAATTAGTACAGACTACTAATGACTTTGTGACTTTGTCCCATCAAAGCCTTTTGCTTGATTAATTGTTTCTTTACTGTGCCTTCGGAAGTTATCGAGTTCAGAATTAGAAAATATATTGGACGTGCATAGATTGGTACACTTGTCTGACAACATTCAAGCGTTTGTTTTCTTATCTCTTATCAGATTCTAAGTCATTTTGGTTTCTTATTTTGATTCTTGCTGGTTAACCGAAATATCTTGGAAGATTTAATGCAGTTAACGATGGATTCGAAAAGTTGTATGAATATGACGGCAGTCGCATCGGAAGTACATTTGGTTGGAGATTCTCGTGAATGGTGGATTGATAGCGGAGCCACGAACCATGTTTGTGCCGGTAAGAACATGTTTACTTCTTATCAAAATGTGGATGATGAAACACTTTTCATGGGAAATTCTGCACCAATTTAAAGTTGTCGGGAAAAGGAAAAATCATTCTCAAAATGATTTCCGGAAAAGAACTCACTTTAAGAAACGTTCTACATGCGCTAGTTTCTGTAGTACAGACTATCTTAGTCGTGGTCTCCTATCCCAGTTTGAGTATCACGGGTCTGTTTAAACTCAAGATTGAATTTCGCGACACCATTTAGGGATTTCGTTTAAGTGGTATCCTTTTTCATGTGGCTGATCACGATAGCTGCCATGTGAACGCACTGAACGGGTTTCAAAATTTGTGTCTGTTCGTGACTAGGGTGACATGAATATGACATCGATGACCCATGGAGATTAGAGAATACGTTAACTGGCGGTTTCACGATATTTTTGTCAATTGATAATGGTGGTGTAACCATCGTGAGTGCTACACGAGACAAAATGACATATTTCTGGTTGTGCATTGAAGGTGTTTTCACAAACGAAATGGAAGCATTTTAATGACAGGATCCTTCCCCCTCTTGAGCCATGTTCTGTTGTGGAAACCTTAGTGTGGCGCGAAAACTCTGATTGGTTTTGTTCAAACAAATAATATCACTGTTTGGTTTAAAAGAAACTAAATCCATGCACAATCGACCACTATACATCTTGAAATTCTTATTGGAGATGTATAATTTGGAGTTCAAATGGGTTAGACTTGCGGCATGAGGCTACGCTGTTTCTGTCGTACATATGAAGTGTATTCTCATATATTAGTTTCGCTCACCAAAAGCAGTTCATGGACTAAGTGGCTTCTTATTAGATGCACCGATCCTTTGCTACGGATTGCTTTGGATTCTTTTATGGGCTAAATGAATCTTCAAGCATTTGTACATTGAATTGGTGTCGGTATTTTGAGATATACATGGATTACTTTCGTTGGCAGATAAAGCAGAGAACTGACATTCAAATTTTATTTGGTAGTAACTGACTAGACTTGCTATTTGAATTTGGGATCTTTGCATCTACCCATTGGCGTGAACAGTGACATCTCTTTGAGGTTACCAAATCTGATGGTTCAATCCGGAGTGAACAGTCACTATTAATTCTTAATGGAGCCGACAGTAAAGGTCGACCACGTATGTATGGCGAGTTCGGAGAGATGCGTCTCTTCGTCAAAGGTCCATCACCCTTGGTCATTAGTTTCAAAATAGAAATGATTTGGGGTCACACCATCTCATACCGAAATAAGAGTACGTACGAATAATTATTTTGTGATGGTGTGATCATATCAGTCAGTACCCAACGTGCCCCAGCGGAAAACACATAAATCTCGCAGTGGAGATTAGCCTTTGGTGTTTTGAATTTGTGGGTTGTATATGTCATTGGGTTTGTTTCTGGTCTTGGCTCTACAACAATACTCCAAAGTGTTGTGGAGTGGTGTTGTGAAAGATTATTAATCAAGTGTCACCCACATTCAGAAACTGTTGGCCAATTGCAATTCTGCATCCTAGCTTGTTCTAGAGTGCCTAATGTGAATATTGATCACGACTTGGACTGGGATACTGATGCAATCAGATTATTCATATGATATACGTGAATGTTTAACATTCAGTGTAAAATTGAAATTTTGGTTTGGCATTTCATTTGTACTGTGTGGAAAGCCAGTAACACAGAAATGTTGACAAGAAGGAAATAAGTTCATTGAAAGAAATGACTTATTAATTCTTATATACCTCAGAAATGTGGGGGACGTCTTATCTCAGTTGCAATTGGAATAATGGTTTAGCACCCACCGTAGGGTCATTAAAGAGCAAATTGTGTTGCTAACAGAAACCATTGAAGGGTTTTTGTCTAGTCTAATTTATCTCGGAACTGTGGAGATTTATTTAGCGAGATAACCCACTAAAAACTAGCAACAGCCCCTTCCGCATACAGAAAGGAATTAAGTCTTTCATGTATTAGTCAAAATGTGGGGGTATTCCGACTCTTGAATAATTGCTAATAGAGAATTGTACATCTGACATGGTTAAATTTTGTAAGTGAGGTTACGAGTGAAATAACTCACTGGAAGCCATGTTAGAATATCTAAGTTACGTGAGATAAATTATTTAGGTGCATTTACTTGCGAAGTATCAAGATACTTGAATGATACGTGGATAAATCTTAGATAATGTTGATTCTAATCAACGAGAAAGCTATGTGTTTGTTGTTGAAGAAATGCGATATCAAGTAAACTAAATTCTGATGGCGAGATCAGCTATGGACTCCAGAGCTTTGGACGCAAAGTTGGAGAAGTAAGTGATTTGGAATTTCCTTGACAATGATGTATGATATAAAATATGTTGTTCGATCAAACAAGTATTTAGGAAACACATAGTTTGAGATTATGGTACGTCTCGAGAAATAAATCGACGACATAGCACTATAAAGCAATTGCTCTCAAATGTGCGAATCTAAAAGAAATAGTGTTTGAGAATTGTATCAAGTCGACAAATGATACAAATTCAAGAGAGAGCTTATAATTGCATCATCGAGGGGAATGGGCTTAAAGCCTACAGGTAACGAATCGTATTAAGGGAAACCCAACCTAGTTGATTGGAGATCCCAAGATCTAGGTTCAACGGGACAACAGAAATTAAGAACGATTCACAAGAAGCACTGAGGAACATAACTCTAGATATGTTTCCACCAATTCCTATGATGAAACAGTGCAGCCTGTCGCGTAGTTAATGATAAGCATTGCTTTTAATGATTCCTAAGATTTGGAAATTCCAAATAGGGTATGGCAGGATACTCTTAATAGGAAATCACCTATGTGAAGTGAGAAGTGTGGCCATTTCCGTGAGAACCTTTGATAGGCTAGGTTCATCTAAAAGCGCTTCATGAATTCCGGGAATTGTTCAGGGCCGAAATGAACACAACCATGAGAACCAACTTGGTGAGGAAATAAATTGTGTGATAGTTGTTGTCTTGGTTTATAGTTAAAAACTGACAGTTCAAAGCCTTTGGCACACTGACCCAGTAGTAAACCCGATAATTATTCACTAAGGAAGGTTCAAGGCGAAAGCTACCTATCCCCATGCAATTTATTTCCGTTTGAACTCTCTTTAGTGTCTGTCTGCATTGTCTTTTGCGTTGTTTGTCAATGGATTTTCATTCATGTGGGGGATTGTTGGAAAATTGAGTACAATTTCGTATGAATATGAATGGAATATCGTTGGTCTAGTACCGGTTTGGATTTGGATTTTTGGTTATACAAAATGGTTGGGCTTAATCCTTATATTGATGTCCATTAAGTTAAGTCAGTTTCGGTTTCAAGTTTGAAACTAAACGAAACCTAAAACCCAAACGTGAATGGAATTCTATTTAGAATTTAGGAGACACATCCCTTGGTGAAATCCTTGAAGCATCATGATTATTCAATGAAGAGGTATTTGAAACATCCTGATTCTTCATTGAAGTGGTACTAGTAATTTCTATATAAACCCTGCACATACACTTAGAAAAGATCAATCAATTAGAAACCCAATTATCATTCTATAGTTTTCTAAAATCATCTTTAAGTTTGTGTCAAAGAGAGTTCATCACTTTAAGTTTTGGTTTGCCGTTTCTCGAAGTTTGGAGTGCTACTACATCGAGAAGAAAGTCGTTGTATCCTGGGAGACAGACATCGATAGTCCGTAAGCACCTGTGCGTGGTGAATCTGTCTTAAGGCTAGAGGTTATAATCATTGCCTCGAATTTTATTTCGTCTAATTGGGTTTGCATATCTCTTCCTCTCTGTTTGTTTTATTACAGTTTTTACATAAGATTGCCAACAAAATCAGAGAAGCCGCGGGAAAAGAATGAGGCTGGCTTTTCTCAAGGGATTTATAATGGAACAGAATATTATTTTTGGGACTAATGTCCTATATTTACTTAGAAAGATCGTAAAGATTTTCCCCTCTCTAATCTTCGCTTAGATATAAGAGTTTTTTTGGAATTAAATTATACTATTTACGGGAAAAAAACTCTACAAAATTTATTTTATTTTATCTATCTTATTATTATTATGTAATTTTATTCGTTGCAATATGCATGTACCTGCATTCGTATTTTCGAGCAATCGACGTATTTTCTTGTTTCTTCTCTCTAGTATCACGCCCTTACGCTTCATACGATTCACCCTTGCCTGCTCGGGAGTCGTTGGATCTATATCCATAACTGGTTTCACGGTTCTACCCACGGATTTTCTTGCTGCATGGATCATATGTAAGGGTAAAAAATAACGATCATGTTTATAAACCCAAAAATACCAAAGCATGCAGATAAAACACATTCAACCACAAAAATCCTCACCCAAATACCTGTATTTTTGCTCTTGCGCACTCCATTCCCAATGTTAGCGCCCCCATCCATTATCAAGTCTAAGGAACACTCCGTGTATGCAAAAAATCACTTTGTTTCAATATTGCAAAATCGTACTCTAAATAAATTGACACTATCAAGCAGATTTGACGATGTACGATTTATATGCAGAACTCAAGCCACTGTTGTTCATCCCATTCTTATAAAAAATGGTTTTAAATATTTATTTTCAAAAATGGATTCCATTGTATGGAATCAAAAGGATCTTCAAATTCCGTTTGATACGTATACATGATCACTGTGCGATTTATTATTGAACATCGGAAGGAAAAAATGGTATTACGAATAGTAGATCAAAAGTGATGCGTTTCTCACCGTGATGTAGCCTGGAACAGAAAGCGAGGAAGAAGAAAAGAACGTCTGTGAGAGTGGACGATCCAAAAAATCAACCTGTTTCTGGAATCAAATCAATGAAACACTAAAGACTTAAATTGCAAGAAAACCCAAGAAAAAATCAATGGCAATTTGGCATCTGCGCAAGGGCCTTATATAGAGAGCTACTAAACCCGAAAATTTTCCAAAAATAAAAGAACTTCTTCTTAGGAAATAATATCCGTATCATTGTATTTTGATATTCACATTTATTTCGATATCATACTCCAATATTTTCTTTCCTGTTATTTTGATATCCACAATTATTTTGATATCTTTTGAAATCATATTCCAATTTTTTTTCTTCTTTTTTTTTGCTGATAAAGATTTTTTTTTCCTTTGGAAATCATATTCCTAATGATTTTGTATTATTTTTATCTGTACAGGAAATCATACATTTTTTTGTTGTTGCTAATAACGATTTTTTTTCCTCTCTGGAAATAATACTCCTAATTATTTTGTATTATTTTTATTTGTACAGGATTAACAAACCGTTTACTCGATTCATGCGGGCCACCCACAAATTAGGTATATTCGTTTAATCCGTGATTTAATTTTTTTGTTTTAATCAGGCATATGCTTATGATTTTTTTTAGGTATTTAATACCAACTGAAAGTATAATTGCAAGTATTTTCGTTTACCCGTAGTTTGGAGTTGTAATTAGGGGATTTTATTACAAAAACTGTAAAAGGACATTGGACAGAGTATTCTTTTTTATTCATATGATTGATCTAATTTTACGATGAAATCACGATGAACATTGCATATTTTATTTTATTTTATTTTATCATGATGAAATCGTTTTATTTTGGTAATGTTGAGGTTGTGTATATTTGTTTTGATATGTCTGTAAGATTAAATAATATTTAGTAATTTTAGGAAACTATTTTCTAAAATGTGATTGGCCAAATAATATTTTGTGGGTCCAAAAGATTCTATTAAAATTCTATTGGCTGAAATTTAAAATGGTGGGGCCAGAATCAACCAGAAGCTCTGGTTAATGAGAGAGCTCGAAAAAACTCTGTTTTTATATAGAGAATGATTTCAGATGAATTTCCTCTGCTGTGGTTAAAAGCTGAATCAAGCTCTCTTCCTAGAGCTTTTGGCCCCACCGGATATATTTATACCAATAGGATCCTTCCGTTATTTCACACCACAAAAAATTTCTTCCGTTTTTACATAACACCAAAATTTTCTCCAAAAACACCACCGTGTCTGGGAAAAATTCCTACGCCTTATTAACATAACCAGTCCAGGCTAATTAAAAAACAAAATAAGTTAACTTTATAATGATGGACAATTTAGGCATCTCTGTCTAAAATATGGAAACCCTAAATATTTAACCTTCAAATACTCCTATTTAATTCTATAATAACTCCTGATTTATCTTCTTACATGTCGCCGTGTCGGCACTCATAATATTTTCTTAAATTTTATCACCATATCTTTTATAAAAAATATCGAGTTTTCTTCCCGAACAAGTATTGAAAGTCTCTATAAACTGAGTACAAATGCTCCGATAACTCCAAACTTTTCCCGAGTCTTTCTTTCTCGACTTTTATTCACAATCAATGGATACAACAAAAAATTCACGATCAATGGAAGCAACAGGCATCACTTACCTATTTCTTTTTTTTAAAGATGTATATTTATTATAGCATAATTATTTGCTTTTAATTTAACAGATGTAATTGGGGGGAAATATTTTTCTCTAGCACTGCTAGATCAAGTTTGATCTAGCAGCATGTACGCCAGGCATTTTAGCTATTTTCGCGTTAACAAACTCTTCTTACGTAACCATGTTTTTTCCCTTTTTTTTGGCAGTTGTCGTTCTTTTAGCTGCAGTATAGTGATGTACAAGATTTTTTTTCAAGTTTTTAACTGGATATGGATGATGCAGTGAGCATCATACCAGTTTCTTCAACTTTTCATAAGTAATCGGAAGAAGTTTCTTCTCTTTTTTTTTTTTTTTTTTGGAGAAATGGTTAAGATAGATTAATAAGGTGCCAAGGAGGCACGAAGGAAACAATTGCACTACAAAAAGACGCTAGAGTTTCATAGTTTCTTCTCTTTTTGTCTTCTCATCTTCCCTCTCTCAGGATCAGAACCATAAGAATCATTAACTTAACTTCCATTCTGTTCTAAACCTTGAATCCTTGATCATCAGAGGTAGTTAATAATATCTATCCTAACTTTGTGAAATATTTCATGAAAATTAATGCCATAATAAACCTGTCTCAGCATAAATCTCCAAAATCAAATAAATTTGATAAACCATTACCACTAGTTTGATGATTAGAATGTCTGAGGTGGTGATCGTATTTGAGGTGTCAATTCGATGATGATCAACTTGTTGCTTGTCTTTTAAAATTCTATCATCCATACATTATTTCACCAGTTTGATCAATACCCAATTACTGTGTCACAATATCAATGGGTATTTGAGCATTGTTTGACTAAATTCATCGGCAACCAATCAGTATTTCAAAAAATTAGTTGGTACCCCAAATATTGTCCACCTAAGTGCAAGAGCAAGATTACCGCCAAAAGAAAATCAACTTACTTACTTTTCATCATGACCTTGCAACGATTGATAGTATTCATGGATTAGAAAATTAAGATTTCGTCGATACTTCGATAAGCCCTAAATTTTGTTAATGAGTTACATATTTTCTCCCATGTGGAATATGTGATTGAGGGATTTCTGAAAAAAATTGTACGAGTCCCACATTCATGGAATTCATTATCATCTCTTCTCCCTTTTTTTCTCTTTTCCTCTTGCATTTCGTCTGCGGCTATTAACCTGAGAGTTTAACCGTTTCTGTATTCTCTCTGTAAAATACGATAGCTGAAAAAACGGTGAAAGAAAAAGCCTAACTCTGGTTTAGTTTGGTGACGCCAAAAGTAGCCAAATGTCTGGCTTACATGCTGTTAGATCAAACATTCAAAATATTTTCCGTAATTGGGCGGAGGCTCAATTCTGTCTCCAACACACTAAAAAGGACAGTTCAGGGGTATGCAGGGACTGTCGAAGTTACAATGTGCGAAATAATGATAAAGAATATGAAAGGTAAAATACGCTTTTGTTTGCAAATTAATATCAATTATGGAAACTATTCTAGGAGCTATTAATAATCATAGCCAATAATAGTCATAGTCACTGGAACATATGTCAAAGAATACCTAGGAGTACTTGGCCTCTCAACTACAACTGCGTCCAGAATAATCATCAATTCGGATTTCCAAGAAATAATTGATTTCAAGCAACTGTAAGTGTTTTAACTCTTTACGCCTTATAATCACTTGTGCATTATATAGATATGCTACTAACTCTTTATTGTTTGTTCAAACAGGTTAGACTTGGAAACTACCGAGATTGAGCAAGTTGCATTGCAGGAAGAAGTAAACCCATATGAAAACACAATTTCTCTACTAGATTTGACTTATAAGCTACAAGATAAGATAGCAAGGTAAGTGTCCACCAACTAATTTGTTACTATACATATTGAAACACATATTGAGACACTTCAATGTAAATAGTTAATTAAAATAATACACTGTATAGGACGAAACATAGAACTGCAGAGCAAAAGTTGTTGGATTGGCAGCCAGTGAGAACTGGTATTACACAGCTTGCAACAAATGCCACACAAAGATAGAAGATGAGGAAAACGAACCTGCTTGCCCCAAGTGTAAGAATAGCTACAACGGAGTCAATGTACCATGGTATTGAATACAGTTAAGGGTGATCGATGATGAAGAAACTGCAGTGTTCACCGTAATAGGGACTAATGCTGAAAACATGCTAAAATATACTGCCGAGGAACATGTTGCGTATCAATAACGCTGCGAACAGGTAAAAAAATAATATAATCTATACTCATACATATGGACAATTAATCTTGCATATGAATCGACCAGAAAGAACACAGAAGATATTCGAGAAAATCCGGTTGTGTTCATGTTCTAATCTTGCGGTTCAGGTTTGTAGAATACGCTATATAACAATGCCATATGTTTTTTTTGCTGGAGTGCAAGAGTAACGTAAGATACCAATAATTTCAAGGTTCTAAAAGTTTATACAGCGGATGACGAACATAACTCGGACAAGGGGCAAAAGAGAACTGCTGACAAGTTGGCTCCCCATACACCACAGAAGAAAAGAGCAAGCACACAAAATAACTGCTACCAATGGCTAAAGACTGAACCCGCAAGAAAGTCATTTTTATGAGGAGATTATTCCCAAAACATCCCTGGGAGAAAAAGAGAAAACAAAGTGGTGGTCGTTGTCAGAGACGAAGCCTAGAGAGGAATAAAAATTATATTTTCTATTTTGAGTACCTAATTTTCACATATTTTTACCATACAACATATCTGGCCCCGTGCAGAGCACGGACGTAAGAACTAGTAAAATTGGATAATTGGACTATCTATGTTGCCTTATTGGACATCTTATAGATACATTTTTCGATCTAAGCCGTCCACGGCTGGATACAGTTCCAGTCCGAATGGACCAACACACAATCGTATATTCGTTTCCTTGTCTCCTTGGGCTCAGTCTGGACCCTCGGCAGTGATAGACTTCGACAATTGTACACAAGTGAATCACCGTACATACAATTGTACACCAGTGAATCACTGTACACCAGTGAATCACCGTACATACAATTGTACACCAATGAAAAAAATATCAGTTTGGGAGTATGTTCTTGAAAAACGAAAACTTGGTAGTATATTAAAGAGAACACAAATGATATCCAATCGAGGGTAAAAAAAAAACCCTGAGTGATTCTAGATTGACCAAGCTGTGTCCGGGAGAAATCCCCATGAGACACAACCCGAGAGCCACCACAGAGAAGTGTAGAGGGGGTGTTGTTTACCCCTTGTGAGCCCATTTGGCGTGTAAGTCACGGTAATCTCACGGGATTTTGAGCCCCGGTAGATGTATGTTTGGAAGAAAAAAACTAACTTAAACATCAACACACACATGGAACTTACCTCCACAAGCCAATGTGGGTGGGGAAGGGAACCACCTGGACCCATAAAATAAAAATGAGAGAGTCGGTTTGTTTTGCTAGTATACCAAAGATTACATCAACTACCAAAGTTTATACCTGGAGAAAAGAGGTGTAGATCACTATTCATCTATGTTACAATTTATCCGAACCTGTTTAGCTAGAGTAATTGTGGGTCGATTACACATTCTAGTTACATTAGGTACAACACCGGTTGGGATGAGATACAAACATAATAATATACTTTCTTGCAATAAAAGAACTCTGCCAAGGAGGAAGAATGGATGACTAATAGAAAGAAATAAGGTCTTATTCGGTTTCAACACCAACTTTCTGAAGATTGTAAGGTGGGGAAATTGGGGAATACCTTTTATTACAGTTAACATAGTTTTTCAACGCCGACTACAACAATCGGCGTTGAAAAACTATGTCGACTGTAATAAAAAGTATCCCCAAATGTGAGTTTTTATTAACAATAACCTATTTTATTTATAACTCACTAAAAAAATATATTATATATGGCCCGTTCCATAACCCATTTCATAATCCAGTATATCGAAACTAAATTTATAAGGATTTTAAAACCAGTCAGTTGAATCAACTCGAATTGGAACCAATTCAAACCTTTCGACTGAGTTAATTTAACATTACAAAGATCAACTAATTAAGTGATTTAGGGTTTCACCGTGAAAGTTAAAATTAGGTTTGTGTTAAAACTGAGTAAAGACTTTCGAAACAACCCTCTCTTATCGCACACCCACATCTAGGATAAGACTTGACATTAAAAACGTCCTAAGTTTGATTGGCCTCTCCAGTTTAATCTCGTTCATAGTATCATGGTATCCCCATCGAGTGATTCACTAAACTTTAGCACAAATTGAATTTCGAACTCATCCTTTAATAGCTCCTCAAAGTTACTAGACAGGTGATCTTCATTACCTTCTCAAAGTTGCGCATAATTTAATTAATCAGGCAGTGCGAAAAAAACTTAGTTATTTTACTTGTCTGGTTAACATATATGTTCATGCCCAACTCGTGAGTATAATCAATGTCCACAATGGCCAACTTAATTTTATTATTCTCTTCTTTGATAGCAGGATGATAACATCCGATTAAATAAGGTAAATGATTGCCCAGCATCATATTACCATCACACTGTTCTGATAAATGACTTTTGAGAATCTGAGCCATTAAATCTGTTCAATCCAGAGATAAAGAGAAATAAGCAGAAACATAGAGATAGACCTTTGGGTCACTAAGTCATTACTCATTAATTTCGCGACTCACAAAGAGATTGACTCACTAACCTAGTTTTTGGGTTATGAAAGATAATTGAAAAGCTCAAACTTATATTATTATTTTTGATCGGTCAATAGGAAAAGATTCATTGAAAAATATGTACTTAAGGAGGGTACCTCAACCCAATAAATACAACTGACACAAAAAATGAGACTGATTTTGGAATCAATCACCCAAAGAAGAGAACAAAGAACAAAGAGCCAAGTGAGATTATTAAAAATACATACACCAAACGTCTCATATCCAAATAAAAGCCAGCGGTCGATAGACATACGAATCTCATAAAGCTATCATCATGCTAGCCGTTAAACCTAACATTTTAGTGTTTGACTCCACTAAAAAAATAAGCTTGAATCTTAATATCTCTAATTATACTTTCCAAGTTTCTCTTTTTGAAATCAAAGATTCTAGAATTCCTTTCTTTCCAAATGCACCACCAAATTGCAACTGGTAGGTTGTTCCATATACGATAAAGTCTTTCATCACCCCAATCATGACTCCAAGCTTTTATAGTTGTGGAAATATTATTATCGTAATTCCAATTGAAGGTGCATCCATCGACAAAATAATCCCAAATTCTCTTTGTTCACCAACAATCATAGAATAAATGGGCATGTGTTTCATATTCTTCTTCACAAAACTGGCACACCCTATCCACATTCATACCTCTGCTAGTAAGGTTGTCATTAACTTTTCATGGTATAAAAACCATAGAAAAAAATAACTTTATACGGATCATATTGTCTCCAAATAATTTCACTTGGGAAGCTAATATCGACTTGGTCATAAAGAGAATCAAACCCACACTTAACCGTATAAGCATAAACCGTTTTGTTTCCATCCACCATCCACAATCTAGAGTTTATGAACCCTTATTGAATATTCACCACGTCTATTAACGAGTTTATGGAAGCAATCTCCCTCACTATGGCTTGAGAATATCTATTCCGAGAGATGAACTTCTATTTGATGCCTTTACTCGAAATCTCATATAACTTAGCTTTCCCTTTTGTTCTTGAAGCTTCAAATGCCAATGGAAATCTATTGCATAAGATGTCATCTCCAATCAAAATATCTTCCCGAAATTTGATTTCATTTCCCGTATCGATCTTAAACTTTACATGCTTGTTGAAATCTTTCAGAGATCAAACTTAAAATTATAATCAAATTCTACTGAGCGGGGTCAAATGGCCTATTTGGTTAATAAAAGCATGAACTATTGGTTAATGAAAGTGTTTTGACAGTAAAAGAATTTTACCTCTAACACGAATCTGATAATGATGTTGTTATCGATTGAACTGTAACATTTGTCTCCACAAGAACTGAGATT
>JAJJMB010011896.1:1670440-1686793 GCA_023531105.1 Papaver atlanticum
GTTTTAGTTCTTCATGGTGAAAACACGCTCAAAATAATAACGCATGGATGAATAGGTGTTTTAATTGAAGAGAATGAACTGTAGTTACAGAAGGCCTTTTGCAAGGAAGATAGAAGTCGTTGAATATCTTAAGCAAGTACAGACGTAAACGATAAAAGGGTTTCGTAGTTGAATATAAGACTGCTTCTGCGACGGTTCAATGTGGGTCGAAGTTCTTCGTGTTCTTCGCGACTGTTCCGTGTGCGTCTTATGTTCTTCGTGTTCTTCAGCTCCGCACCAGCAGAAAACAGCAGCAGGTAGCTTTCTGTTCGTCTTGATTTCTCACTCCTTAGCCCTTCTAATCCCCCCAAACTATCGACACCCCTTCTATATGAACCAACCAATCTATTTATATTAAAAAGAGCGATTAAATCTCTCCAAAATCTTCCGAAATCTCTTTCTTTCTATTCACGGCAAAGTTGCGGTAATTTCTTGTTTTAGAATTTCCACGCATATCTGGGCTTTCCTTTTGATTCTAAACTCTTCCTTAGATAGATATTAAGCTTTGGGAAGAAAATCTTGCCTTTAATCTATCTAAAATTTCCTAAAATCGGTCACACACATGACTTTCCATATTTTGCTGTTGAGATCAAAACCCGTCGATTGAGCCCAGTTTAATCGATTTGAACACCCATGTTAGATTCCTAGACCCATGAGGAGTCTACCCTATGAAAATCATAGGTTTAATCGACCTTAAACTCCTCCAAATCACTACCACCAAAACTGCTAGAAAACAACCTTCACGTTTTTGGTTTCCCGCCCAAAT
Organism: Papaver atlanticum; assembly: GCA_023531105.1. NCBI lineage: Eukaryota > Viridiplantae > Streptophyta > Magnoliopsida > Ranunculales > Papaveraceae > Papaver > Papaver atlanticum. The sequence goes on from JAJJMB010011896.1 coordinate 1,671,246, forward strand.
TCAGAATTTGAACGTGAAGGGGAAAGGTTACCCCTTATCCAATGGTCGCACCTTATCCATTGTTGGAGTCCGCATAACACTCGTCCCTTGGGTTGCATTTATCAACTTTTCGAGCCAATTTCGCCGCAAAAGCTTATTTATCCAAAAACACCTACAAAGAGATAAGATACCAAAATAAGTACAAAAATGGGTACTAACAATATACGCAATAGAGATGAAAATAGACACATAAATGCGTCTATCAGTCACACGCTGATGTGGAGATTTTTTAGTCTTGTGGTGATACACAGGGAAATAAATTAGTCTCCTTGAAAATTCATGAACATAGGGATACGTCGAGATATTTTAGGAAGAATAACCACATAGAGATTACTCATTGATACGGGGCCAAGTAAATCTGATTTTCCCTAAATAAACTAAATATGCTTATTCTAATCATCCTTGATTACCAAACTAAAAATTCAATGATTTTAGTTACTAAACCAAACATGTTTTAATTATCAAACTAAACTAAAAAATCATTAGTTTATTTTACGGTTTATAATTAACAACCAATCGTGAGCAAATCTATGGTTTGGTTGTTTTTTAACCTGATTGTACCTAGTTTTTTAGTTTGGTTTTTTCGAATTTTCGTCAGTTTATGGTTAGGAATTTATTGTTATTTGATCGTAAACTCAACTGTAACTGGTTTTTTCGTAAAACAATCTAAAAATCTAAAAAGATTCGGTCTAGAGTTTTTCTTTTCAAAAAAAAAATAATCTTTTTTTTTCCATCCTTACAAAAACCGATAACACTAACTCTAATTTTTTTTTTATCTCTAATTATAAATGAAAATCACTAATAACTAATCTTAGATTAGGTAATCTAATTAAATAATCAACACTAATTAAATGAGGGTTGTTTAGCCATTATAAAAATATTTTAGATAAGGGCTTTTTGAAATTACTAACGGGTGACCCGTTTTTGTCCTATCAGTGAGGTCCCTCTTTTTTATTTTTATTTTTCATAATCAACGGCCTTCAGAAAGGCTAATGATCCCCCTTAACAATTGCCAAAATCCAAATTGGAGGAACAGACCAGTACATAGAGGAATTGTTTGTTTTAGCCCATTGAGAAAGCTCATGAGCAACAGAATTACAAACACGAGGTGGAAAAGTAAAAATACAAGCCACTAAACTAGAAGAAAAGTACTGAATATCCTTAAAGATAGCATCCGTTCTAGAGTCTCCATCAAACATGCCTGTTGAAAATTAGTCGATGGGCATCACTTTCAATGATAATGTGAGTGAATTTTTTCTCCATAGCTTTCTTCAAGACTGCCCAAATAGCTATGGCTTCAACTTCTTCAAAAGAGTTTAATTCAAAGATTATAGATGCACAAAAAGAAGCTTTGCTCGAGAAGTCCCTCATCACATAGCCTGCACCATTAGCTCCGGAGATGTCATCATAGGCTCCATCAGTGTTACATTTTATCCAGCCAAAAGAAGGGGGCATCCATTTGTCACAAAGGCTAACAGAAACAGTGGGAAGATATGCAGATTAGGCTTCCTAGTTAAGAGCATGGCTCTAGCTTTACTTAAAACAACCAAATGAGTTTCTTTTAGATTTTGGAAAACCATGTTATTTCTACTTCTCCATAGGGACCAAAGAGCAAAAACAAAAAGAGACCGAGCCTCATCAGGAAGTTTGGAAACAGGATCAATGAGCCAAAACATCATCCAATCAAGAAAAGACTTGTTTTGAAAAGTCTGAGTATTAACACAAAGAGGATTGAAACCAGACTCGACTAGCAAAAGGATAAAGAACCAAGGCACGCGTCACAGACTCATGAGGATCATTACATCTGGAACAATCAACACAAAGCATCGGAATTCTAGTATGTAAAACAGGTCTAGAAGGTATAGTATTTCTAATAGCTTTCCAGGTAAAAACTTGGATCAGGGACCCTAATTTTCCAAATGCACTTCGAAAGTTTATTGTAAGGGGAGGGCCTAAGTCCTCTAAGTCATAGGTAAGCAGATTTAGAGGTAAATCTACCATTCTTTGAAAGTTCCCAAACCCTCCTATCAGGAGTGCATAACTGGCTTAAAGGAACGATCTTCTTAACAGAAGCATCATCAAAGTGGGTGTTTAGTCAACTGACATCCCAAGATCTATTAGTTGCATTAATAAAATAAAAGACTTTAATATTATGATCAGGGGGGACATGGGGATTAGGTGTAGCAGATCCTAGGGATGGGATCCATTTGTCACACTAAGGATCAATAAACTGACCATCTTCCACAATCCAAGATATAAAGGGTTTAAGCAATTCCTTGATAGCATGCAGACACTTACAAGTCCAAGAGCACTTATTGGAGGACTTAGAATTTAAAAAATCAATCCTAGGGAAGTATTTAGCTTTAAGGATAGTGGCTAGCATGCAGTCAAGATTTTCAATAATCCTCCGAGCATTTCTAGCTAGCATAGGAAGATTGTTTAATTCAACTTTCCTAAGGCTAGTCCTATGATGTGCTAATCTAGCAGCTAGATTAGCAGTCCACGTCAGCTAGGACTACCTCCTAAGTCCTATGGAAGTGCTAATCTATAACAGCTAGATTAGCAGTCCACGTCAGCCCCAGCGCTTTTTGGTTTAGCGCTTTAAATCTCAGCCGTCAGATCAAAAAATAAATCGCCCAGCGCTGAACCATTCAGCGAAAAGGTAATTCTTGTAGCGCTGAACCATTCAGCGCTACTATCTCGTTGTTAGTTCAACTGTGAGCAAATGCTAGGAGAGAGAACTAGTGTTAACAAATATACCATACTTTTTTTTTGAATTGCAACACTTAACTGCTAATCTAGTAGTTGAAACTAGCTCATAGGACTTAGCCTAAATCCCAGCCCACCTTCAGATTTAAGAGAGCATAGAATGTCCCAACCCAGAAGGTGGAGCTTCCTATATTTTGGATCAAGAGTCTCTCCCCACCAGAATGTACAAAGATGGGAGTCCATTTTTCTGCAAAAATATTTAGGGATAAGGAAAGCCCCCATTTGAAAGAGAGGGATTGCTTGCCCAATGTGTTTAATTAGAGCTGTTATAGCAACCTCATACATGAGCTTATGAAGCCAAACGAATGTGAAGCCCCGAGGTTTTTATAACAAAGAGCTACTTTTATAATTTGTACAACAATAGAAAAGTAGGAGTAACAAATAACTTACTAGTGAATAAGAAGTAAGAAAGAGAAATTAGAAAACGCCACACTTTCATTCCATGTCTTGCTTCACCTCTGTGCAATCAAGGGAGATCCTACCAGGATTTCACCGGAAGCAATGTTATAAATCAGACTTATGTGATTCCTCCAGCAATTGAAGCTTCAAAGGTGTGAAATGTGAAACTGGGGGTCCGTTGCCTATAGGGGTTTATTATGCTTTTGCCTTGTTAGCAACGAAGCACCAAGTATCTATTACTAGCAGTAGTGTGGGTTCTAGACGCTGATTCTCTAGCATCTGGGCTTCCAATGCAATTTCTAAAACAATCCTTCTACACGTACCGCCTGTTTAAACAAGATAAAAACCGTGTAGAGACAGGAAACAGGTGGGCCCTACTCCAAGGAGAAAACAAGGGTTCCCATTTATGGGTGTGTTTGTGTCTGCACAGTTTATATATGTGAGAATGTTATAAATACCATCCATTTTCGTTGACATTGTACAAATACCCCCAAGGGGTAAAAAATAAGTTTTTTGGAGTAAACTTGAGAAAGTTGCTTCCACTTTTTGAAAGCAACTTGTATAAAGTTGCTTCCAGAAGTGTGCTAGTTGCATCTACTTCTGAAAACAACTTGTGCTAGTTGCATCCACTTTTCAGAAGGTATGGATATTTTTAAAAATTGAATAAAGATATATTTTAAAGTGCGAATTTTAAGAAGTATTTGAATAATGTTCCCATTATATATCGTCTATTTTGACGGTATGTGAAGAATTTTTGTTTCTAAAATTGGCATAATTCCTCGCCTTCGTAATAAAGTGTTACTTTTACTATTTGTACGACAAATAATAGTTGAAAAATAAGAGTGATAAATAATTAACTTGTGACGGAGAACAGATGAAAGAAAAAAATCAACAAATAAAAAGTAAAAGAAAACGAGAAATTAAAAAACTCCTCAACTTATGGTCCTCTTCGTTTCAGCTTTCTCAGTCCCGGAATCTTACCATGGCAACTAAATAAGGGGCTAAACAATATACCACACCCGTAATGATAGAAAGTATAAATACGAGTACCCTTAAATCGTGATATTGATCAGCTGGTTGCCATACTAATACTTGTACAGAAGAAGATTTTTCATTGTGATCGGTACTAATATTTCCACCAATTCTTTCCTCGTACAGATTAAAATTCCCTCCTGAATCCAGAGTTGCTCTATATATATGAACACCCTCCTCAACAATACCTCCTTCTTGTTGCTTTCGTTGTTGATGCTTATTTTGGTAAAGATATTTAAGTACTACACCATCAGAACCAACAAGATATAAGTCGCCCGTAGTGCCTAATTTTAATGTTACTGGAGTACTTACTAAACCCTCAAGCTCATCTGACACTACTTCCGAAATCTCATTACTTCGAGTCCCTGCATGAAGAGAATCCGTAATATCTTCCATATAGTATATAGCAACTAAACCATCAGTCACTGATAATCTATAATTACCGGAGATTAGATCAATTCCAGCTTTTAACTTTTGACCTCCGAGAATAGTATCAGTAGGATAATCAAAACTCTGCCAAACAATTTGAGAATTTGCACCATATAAAACAAAATTGCCATCATCATGCATCCTTGCATATGACACTGGTTCTTGTATGCTGAGTATTAAGGGTTTCTCTTTGTTATCTGGCGTTTTCTGCAACATCAACTTTCCATCCTTGGTGAAGAGAAGTGAAGATGGTTTGTGTAATGGAAAATCGTTAGTATTAGCTGTCCAAACTAGGGTTTTATACGGAGATTTAACAAACCATATACCTACTACATATCGATCAGGACAATTGGGTGAAGAACGGGTACATGGTAATTGGTAGAAACCAAAAGCAAGGTTACCGGAGGGAGAAAGCCAATAAGGACTGGTATCCTTCAAAGATAGAGATGAACCTCTTGTTATGTTTGTGACCAAATTGTTATCCGAAGATGAAGATGAGGATTCAGCAACTAGTAATGGAACAATAAACATTAAGGATAAGGTGAGAATTACTTGTAAAAACTTCATGTTTTGGTGAAAGAAAAACGAAAGAGCTAGAATTTTGGGACGACAAGTAAAATTTTATATCGTTTGTGGTTTATATGGCAGTGATTGCTTCTCCTTATATAGGCTCAAAAATAATACAATTTCGCAACCAACAAGGAACTAATTAGTCCTAAATGAACTGGGGTTAGGAAAACGAATTTTGGAACCGCATACATATAATAATAAAAGAAGACTAGGAAAACGAAATCAGATTTGAATCAGGAAACATACAAATGGAATCCGGATTGAGCAGTGCAACTGCAAACAGTGTATGGTACCAAGTTTACAGACTGCATGCCTGATCAGTATACTATCCTCCATATGTGTTGGTCGGATCACCGGAAACATTTCCTTGCAGAGAAGAACCCAATTATTTTCTTGTTAAGAACCACCAGCATCGAGCCAGAAGACATTCACTACAAGAAAATCTAGCTATTGCTACACCATATATTGCCACACCTTCGATATAGGTGTTGCAAAAGCAAATTTCCAATCACAGTACTTTTCAGCTGCAGCTAAAAGCTATAATTTATTGCTGCAAAACACGTATCTCTGACACTCGTTTTGTTAAAACACCTTTTGTTTTTGGAAAATTAAAACGAATTTTGGGTGCCATATATCATTTTCGAACGAATGATCTCAGATTCGAAGGACGAATGATCTCATATTCAAAGGTATGGCTTGTTTATGATCTCAGATTCGAAGGACGAATGATCTCATATTCAAAGGTCTGGCTTGTTTCCTCCCAGGTGCATCTTTGGTTTTAATTTTGTACTTTCGATATTCTGTTCTCTGGACTTGAGCTTCTACATGTCTCAAAGGAATGATCAACTATGTTATCTTTGCATTATTTCTTTTGTTCGGTAGTAAAGCTATCTTGGCCAGCATGGGGTGGGGGGTTAAAGACAGAGCAAATGACGTTACAGCTCATACACAAGATGCGGTGCAGGTTAAGGAAATCAGTGGCGCAGGATAAGCATCTGCATCTCTATCTATTCAGTGCATGAGTCTCACGTGACTGCTTTACTTTTCCGTTTAGTCACACATGTATTCTGTACGTGTGACATTAATCTATCGGTAAATGTCGGTTACGTAGAGCTATAAATGCTGTTACTACATATGTTAGTCTGTAATGAAACTATTTTTTTCTTAATCATATTTTTGTTTTCATCATCATTACCATCATGTTATTATGCTTTTTGCAGGTGAAACATAGAGAAAAATGAACTAACCCAGAGACTTCAGCCAGGTCTCAGAACTTATTGAGAAGATTTAAGAGGTAATCAGGCAAAGAAAATTTCTTTCTACCCTAGCAAAGTTGCATAGTAATAGCGTAGAATGGTTTGTACTGACGAGCGTGTAATTTGTATGTGTGAGTGACTTGTGCTGATGAAGTTCTACATCTGCTATTACTACTGAAGTTGGAATAGTGAGGATGAGCTTAAGAAGTCCCAGTCTCATATGTTGAAAATATGAGTTTGAAATACCTTCCATGGCGAGGGAAAAAAGCAGAGGAGATAAGGGATCTCCTGCCTTAGATCTCAAGAGAATGTAAAGTTACCAAACAGGGAGCTATTGATGACTGAAATAGATGCCGACCCATGCAAATTCTCATCCACTTCATCCAGTTAGGAGAAAAACCCATTTTGATTAGAATACCTTCGAAGTATGATCAACTTACCCTCCATATTGAAGGCTTTTTCAAGGTCTACTTCGCACACTAGATCAGGGAAGCCTGTGGAGTGTGGTAGGTGGGAAAGAGTTTGGGTTTGGCCAAACTCTATCTTGACTAAACTTGTTCCTAAAGTTTAGGAAATCTTAAGAGCCAAGTTAGGAAAACTTGTTCCCAAAGTTAGGGCTTCTTAAGGACCAAGTTAGTTTCTCTATATAAAAGATTAGAATTAGAGGTGTAGAGAAATCCAACCTAGAAGAGTGGTAAATCCCTGAGCTTAGGATTTTAGTCTCTTTGGTAGGAGGGTTGAGTGCTACCGTGAAGGTCAATATCGGTTTGAGAGAAAAACTTGTAGAGAGAGGATTTTGGTGTTCTAGTGTTTAGGGTTTGGGGCTTTGCCCTAAACCAAGTTTCTAGTGTTTTCATGTTTCTCCTTTGTTAGTAGCAACTGTGAAGACGGTGTAGAAGAAAAGACACGAGGCTGGTTCGACGAATAGTTTAGAGAGTTGGTTTCTATGGTTTCTTCGATGGTGTTCTCGGGTATGTATTGTTAACTCTTTGGTTCTTGTCTTGTATTGCGGAAAGAGCATGTAATGGTCTTTGATTTAATGGAAGTTTTTCTGGTGGTGTTGGCCGTGGATGTAGCCTGTAAAGGTGAACCACGTATATCTTGTGTTGTGGTTGTGTGTGTGCTTCTTTATCTTATGTCTCTCTTATTATTTCTTCCATGTTTGGTTCAAATCACCAATTTCCCTTTGTGATCCTTTGTTCCGCTACGCTCGAGGTGCAAATTTTCCCAACAATTGGCATCATAGCAAGGAGGGGATGGTGTGATTGAACCTGGAATTGAACGATGGTTTATTGTCCGGGTGGAGAAATATTTTTGAAGATAATGTTTCAACCGGTATTTACACAAAGATGGATTTGTGATGTGATTTACAAATCGGAGGTTCAACTTGGTAGAAGTTTATGTTCTTCGTTCTGGTTTTATGATGTAGTATGAGATGCAAAATAAGGCTGAATGAGGTGGAATACATATATACTTCTTGAAGAGTGTTAGTAACCATACACTATAAAGAATGGGTTACAATGTTTGAAGAAAGGATGGGGCTGTGAAGTCTCATGTAGAAGCAAATCCAGCAATGCTTCGAAGTTATGCACGAGATGTTATAGATTTATGTTCTTAAATCTATGTTAAAGTATTCTTGATGGCTTGCACGTTATATCAAGAATGTGCCCGATCTCGGATGCATGTACCACGGTAGTATGGGCATTTACACGGTATATATTATGAGCGAGTATGTTGGGTGTGATGGTGGTAAAAAGTATGTCAGATTGGTGATGGCTTTGGGAATCTCTCAAAGGTTTCAGCCTGTTAATCACAGTGGAGATGTCTGATGGTTTATTTCGGATACACGGTGAAAAGACGAGGGTATCCAAATATACCTCAATCTAAAACTTTTCCACCTATAAGTCCTTTCTACGAAAGTGATTGTCTAAAGACCGAGTCGAGACAATACAACTAATCGGTTCGCACTTCTGTGATCGTCTATGGATACGAGATCGAGACAATACGACAACAAGATAACTTGTGTGATTTACTATGGATACAAGATCGAGACAATACAACAACGAAGTATGTTTACTTGATAAAAGGTTCGGACTTAACCAAACACAATAGGATTGCTATCAAGTAAATAGGAATTAACGTTTGTGTATTTTACTTCTAATTATAGCAAAAAAATTATAATTGCGGAAATAAACAAGTAAAAGACACATCAAGATTTTGTTAATGAGGAAACCGCAAATGCAGAAAACCCCCGGGACCTTGTCCAGAATTGAATGCTCTCAGGATTAAGCCGCTATACAAAATCTAAACCAACTTCGTATAGTTGAGACCAAGCAACTAAACCTATAGTTCACCTAGTTCCGTCTGTATCCCTGCGCCTCCAACTTGCAGTAAGTCACGCACTTGGAACAATTCCTTTGGTTCGTATTCAAAACAGTAAAGGAACAACAAATCTGGTCGGTAAAAACTCTTTTCAATCAAGTGATATGAGTTTGACAAAAGGATCTTCCGTTTATCCCAATAAACTCCTTTGTCAGGTCTTTAGATCTATCCAATAACAACTACTAAAGTAATTGTCAAGATTTTGCAATCAGTACTTTAAATCACAAAGAAACGTATTGATGCCGATCTACTCAACTAATCAATCAAATCTATCATAAATATAAACCGATTATAGTTGGAACCTTTTCCATCCGAAACAAGTATTGTGCACACCAAAGATTATGAACCCAAATCAGAAATCTTTTTCTTCTTCAAATCTTCTTAGATCTTCAATAAACACCTACACACAATCAACTTGAATCTCTTGTGATCAATCACACACAGAACGTAGTCTATAAACAATGGATTATCACAAGACGTCTTTAGATCTACAAACATTCTAAAAATCTACCGTCGAAACTTCGATCTAGTTTGAGTGAATCTTATATCAGAAGAGAAGATTCTCAAGCATAAACAAACTAGGTGCAATCAAAGTTCAACAACCGTTTGAAAACTAAAGATAAACTGCAATCATCTAGTTTCCCACCAACGGTACTAATAGAGCTTCTCAATCCCAAAGAAGTCTTTAAACCGAGCGGCCGTAAGAGATTTCGCCTAATTAGGTTACTTTGCTCTCAGAATAGGCGGCTCCACCAGTAACAACACAACTAGGTAGTTTTGCTGGCTCTGAGGATTAGTTTGCTTGAAATGCAAACTTCAATATTTATAGACCAGGGAAGTTTGGACACCAAGGAATTTCCAAAACCGAAAATATTCTCAAGATATGCAATATATTTCCAAATTCGGTTTACATAATTCCTGGAAATGCACTGTCCAAATATTGACCGAAAATCTCTTAGAAAATCTCCAACTAGTAAATGCATATTACTAATTTTTATTTTCTAAAGATATGCATAACTAAAAACCTTAATTAAAAGATTCTTAATTTATTTCGATCCGGGATTCTCCTTTAGCTATTAAGGAATATCTTTGAACAATAAAAGGTAAGAATTACTGCACGTGTTCAAAGTATGTCGATATCTTTACTTTGTAAATCCTTTTTCATATTTATAATCTTGGAACCGATTTGCCACACTTCCAAACAAGTTTAGAATTGGTTCATCTGACTTCCAAGAACTATGTGATTGATTATCCTATCAAATCACCAAACATGGGTTTCACGGTTCTACCAAAACAAGTTTCAGTTCTACCTCCATGTGGGTACTAGAATTAGTCACGCTAGTTACCAAAACTTGGTTGACTAGGTACTAGGATAGGTTCCCACATATATATGGTATCTAACTTGTATTTGGTGCACATGTTCATAGGATCGGTTCCCAATAACTAAAAATGTGTTGCACATGTTCATAGGATCGGTTCCCAATAACTAAAAACTTGTTGCACCTCTTACAAGGATCGATTCCCCTTTGTGATCGGTTGCACCTCTTACTAGGATCGGTTCCCCAATGTCTAGAGTTGGTCATACCAATTATAACATATCGATCATACCATCTCAGGTGATTACTTAAGATCGGTTTCACTAATAAAAGTCATACCAATACAAAAGTCAGGCCTTGTGAATAGTTTTACCAAGAACATAAGAAAGTCATGAGCGGTTATACTAAACACACATATTGGTAATCCAAAGATTTGCAATGAATAACAATACCAATAAGCCTAGTGATTTCCTTTTCGATTCATAACAAAATTTATGAATTGTACTTCCTTTAAACGAATGTAAAAACATTGTTTCCTAGGACGAAATCTTCACCCATACCCATACATAATCACAATAGCATTCATATGATTATGTCGATGTCTTTTATACGAAGTTCAAAAGATAGACGTTATACTTCGTATTGTAATTCCTTAATACTATGTCTAACTAGAGTATAATCATTCACAGCATCGCAATTATGTTTTCAATATGCACGACTTGAAAGATACGTTAGGAATGAAACAGTTTAAGTCAAATATTACTAACCTCAAGTGGAAGGATGATGTCGTCGTTGTAGCTCTTTACTTCTTCATATTCTTCAAGTCTTCACGTAGTACTTGTAAGTCTCATATACTAATACTTTCAAGCTAACCTATACGAACTTGACTCTAGTAAATAATCAACCGACTCTTTAAATGAGTTTTGATTCACTAAAATATGACAACCAAACTTGACATACCAACGCTTGGTGGGTTCAACCGAGCTATGCTTTAACAATCTCCCCTTTTGTCAATTTTAGTGACAAAACTCTTACATCATATGGATAAACAAATTACAAGAATTCATTACACATAAGCTTGATTCCCAAATTCAACAACACAATAACCTGTATACATTCAATCTATAAATGCCGCTGTTGACATTATAATAACAAAGCTAATACTCCCCCTAAAGGTAAGATAGGTAGATTTTCAATCCGCACATCTTTGTTATTTCCTTTGTAGTCCATATAACTACAAGTATCAATATGATATGCTACTCCCCCTTAGTCTATGCTTTACTCTTTCGTTAGATATAACGTTTAAGCACCAATGTCCTTTCCTTAGTGATATCAAATCAACACAAATTAATATTAGTATCACTTGTTTACTCCATATATTTCTCCCCCTTTTTGTCACAAAATGACAAAGGTACGAGCAAATAAAGGACAAACCGAAAGGATCTTACAAATCTCAAAAGACTTGCAAAACCTATAAGAGTTAAGCACGAGGGTTCCACACACCATTTTTGATAACCAATATCAAAACCGAAACTACAAGTAATTTTGTTTTGATATGTTACCATGGAAACAATTGCCCGAAGCAATTTTCCCTAATAGTTTAGCAAACCGAAAATCGACTAAGCACCTTTATTCCTTTGCTAAACCGATTGCACAAATACAATCGCTTGTTCTATAAGACCAAAATAAAGATCAGAATTAACTTTATTTTTCTCATCAGGCTCTAGTTATTCTCATCAATAACTTAGACCTTTCACTTTTAAACAAGACAAGTACTAGGTTAGTTAACTAGCATTTCTTGTTAAGGCATTCGATTAGACTTGAATAACCGAAACCTCAACTTTGATAAGTCTAACTAAGATCAGAATTAACTTAGTTTCTCTTATCCGGAATCGAATTGGACTAAACAATTCATCCCGAAAACTCTTTTGTTAAGCCATAAATAACTCATACAAACCAAATAAATCAACTTGCATAATTATTTACCTCAACCGGAAGCAATTGAAACAACATAGACATTAAAGTACCGCAATTGCACTGATAGACGCATTTATGTGTCTATTTTCATATCTTTTGTGTGTTGTTAGTACCCATTTTTGTACTAATTTTGGTATTTTATCCCTTTGTAGGTGTTTTTGGAGAAATAGGCTTTTGCGGCGAAAATTGGTTCGAAAAGTGGTTTTTGCGCTCATGGGAGAAAATTACTAAGGGGCACCCAGATTACTAAGGGGTATCCACTTGCTATTCGCATCCCTGGTCCGGATAAGGGGAGGTCATCCCCTTCGTTTGAATTTCATTTTTGGCGGGAAAACCAAATGTCGCCTGCGTAACTTCCTGGCAAGTTTTGGATCGATTTTTGGATGGGTTCTTTCGGATATTTTTGGATGTTTTGGATTAGTATGGGCTTGATATGATTGAACAAGGAATGTGACGTGTTTTGGAGTTAAAAAGAGGGATTAAATCCTCTTATTTTTAGTGATTTGGCGAAAACAGAAAGAAAAAAAATTACGGGCAACTTATTGGTTTATTCTTGGAAACAAACGTGAAGAATTGGAGAGAAGATATCCTAGTGATTTGATTCTATCATCTAACCGATAATATCACTTCTAGAGACGTGTAGAAGAGGAAAAAAAAAGAGAAAAAAAAGTCCGAGACTTTTGGTGGAAGAAAAAAAGATTTTGATCGAGTTTAAACCGACCTGTGAGGGATATATAAGCTCTAGAGAGTCCAAGGAAGGGGGAGGAACACTTTGAGAGAAGTTAGGGGAAGTTTAGAGCCTTAGAGAGCCGAAAAAATCAACTTGCAGAAACTCGCCTGCTGCTGATGAAGAAGAAGAAGACGAAGAACATAAGACCCACAGAGTCAGTCGCAGAGGCAGACTTATTTTCAGTGACAACGAGATACGGTCGCTCCTTCCTGCAGTCACCGAAGCCTTTCAGCAACGATTCTGTCTTCTGTTTTAGACTTTCAACGACTACAGTATATCTTTTCTCCCTTGTAATTAGTTTTTGAGCTATAAACATGTATTTTGAGCAAGTGATTAATATGAGGAGCTAAACCCCTTTGCTGAGGCGGTAGAGGAAGCTATTTTCCAACAAAAAGTGGTTTATTCTATTTTATTTATTTTATTGCAATTATTTTATGATTATTTGCCTTGATTGAAAATTGTTTGAATGATTTTTGTTGAGCAATTGTTATTTCTTTTGATAGAGCATTCTTGGACCTAGGTTTTTGATGTTTTATGCCTCGGATTTACACTTGTTGTTTTGAAAATCTACATGTTGCAATAGTTTAGAATCAAATTGAACGAGAAAATTGCATGAATATAAATACTGGATTAAATCACTTTGAACTTGGAAAATAGTGGAATCTCAGCCTCAGTGTTCTTTTAATATTGATAACAACTTTGTCAGTGTTTGCTATAATTTTTAGTGATTTTTCTATTTAGTTTTGAATTTAAGTCTAAAGTTATCCTTCACAAGTTCGAGCAACGAATCATTTTTACTACAACTACAAAACTCATCAATATTTGGCGCCGCCGACGCGGACTTGTTTTTAGGGTTTTAGATTTATTTTTATTTTTATTTATTTTTGTTATATTTTACGTTTTTGGGTATTTGTCTTTTGTCTTCAGGTTTTGGAACGTAAAGAAAAAAATTGAGCCAAGGAGTTTGGTGATTTCGTAAAGACTTGGAGCAAAAGATTAAAGCGAAAAGAACGGAAAAGAAGACAATTTTATTTTAGTTATTTTTTATTTTTATTTTATTTTTTCTTTTAGGGTTTTTTTTTTTTTTTTTTTTTAGAAAAAATTAAAAAATTGTATTAGGGTTTCTTTATTATTTTGTAATTTTTCTTTTCTTTTTTTGGACTTTTTGGACTTTGAACACTATTTTTATTTTTTATTTTTATATACCCTACGGAAGGGTATCCTTAAATATAAAAACTGTTTGCAGAGAAGGAGGACAATTACGATATTGTCTCTGCACCTTGGGTTCGTACACTGACACAGGAGTAAGTGGCCCGAGTCGACTACAACCGATTCATCCCCCGTCTAGAACGGGAGGTAAGATTCTGAACACTCGCGAATCCCCTGTCAGCGAGTTACTGTCTTCCTTCGTATGCATATATGCTGAGGACTGAATACGAACATTTATTTTCCTAGTAAAGGGCAAGGTCTGGCCATACAAGATAAGGGTTCGTATTTCATCACCGTTCTCTTCTTGCCCGCCTTAGGAAAACGATACCGAACGCGAACCCAAGCTTAAAATATTGACTAAAACGAGACTGATAGGGTAACGAGCTTATAGGAAAGTCGTTCAAAAGGATCGTATTGGGTATCTTGTTAGCCTAACTCAAAGTTCAGGAAGATTACTGTAAGTCGATTAGAGCCGCCTTGTAACCCAGGGAAGCGTTGCCAAAGAGGTGGGGGTATCAAATCTCCTCTGAGCTTCTCCTACTTCTCTTCGACTTACTTTATTCGGATAGTCCTACGAGGTTTGCTAAAATTGTACCAAGTTTCCTCTTGGAAGAGTAGAAGCTGGTCTAGAAACAATCTAAGTGGAGCCATCATGCTTTTTGTTTGCTAGAAATCAATAGGGTTGATTCTGTTGAGTCGTCCTTGATTTGTGATTGCTTATCCTTCCAATTTTAGGAAATTCTTGTATGCCTGAACGTAAAAGAGACGCCCTAGGTAGATTTGTTAAAGAACAACCTAGCAGTTCTAAGCGTCTCGATTACCTTGACCTAGAAGGTCCGATTTTCGGAGAGTCCTGTTTTGAACGTACTCCTTTTACTGAGGAGAGAATCCCCAATACTCCGATAGCACCAGAAATGGCTACTTTGAAAGCTTTATTAAATCCGACTAGGACTACTCGTCCCTCATGTATTTAGTTAGCTGACACAGAAGCCACCTATGAACTTAAACCTGGGACCATACAGATACTCCCAATCTTTTTAGGGAAAGAAAATAAAAACCCCTATTTCCATGTTAGGGATTTTGAAGAAATTTGCAGTACCCTAAGAATTAGAGGCTTAGATGATGATGCTTTGAAACTTAGGTTATTTCCTTTTTCCTTGAAAGATAAAGCCAAATCGTTGCTGTATAGTTTGACTGCTGAGTCAATCGAAACATATGAACAACTTACATCTGCCTTTTTCAATAAGTTTTTCCCTAGGCACAAAACATCGTCCATTAGGACGCAAATCTGCACATTCTCACAGCAAGAGGGAGAATCTTTGTATAAGTATTTGGAAAGGTTCAATGATTTGTTAACTTATCTGATTTCAACTTTGTTGTAGTAAAAGGTTCATAAGACTTGTGAAAGCAATTGATTTTAGACTTATTTAAACTAAAAAT
>JAJJMB010011896.1:1686803-1803114 GCA_023531105.1 Papaver atlanticum
CAATTGTCGTTGTCACTGTTGGAAAACGACGGTTCTGCGTGCGTCTTATGTTCTTCGTGTTCTTCACAGCAGCAGAAAATGGAGTTTTTCTGCCACTTGATTTCTCGACTCTCTGGTTCTTCCTATCCTCTCCCTCAACTCTCTAACCCTTCTATGAGTCTCCTACACTCTTTATATACCCAACTGCACCAAGAATCTCCCATAATAACTCGGCAAATATCTGTAATAATTCCCATGCAGTCACCGGAATAATTTCCTGAATCAACTTCTTCACACGTCTGCATGTACTCTGCATACACTCAACAGCCTCAAAAACGCTCCATAAGAAGTGTAGCACGCTTCAAACTCAGCAAACCTTCAAAAGATGAAGTAAAAATCCCGAGAATATCTCCAAAAACAAACGTGCCCTGTTTTCTTCCAAATCACACCACACTTCTATTTTCTCGAAATTAAAGATCTTACCATCTCTGTTTCGATCAAACAGGCTGGTATCAACTAATTTGAACGAGAAAAATCTCCCCAAATCTTCTCGACTTTAATGAAGAAAATCCTCCCATACACGTATTCCCTGTTTTCTCCCATGCGTGATTGTAGCCAAAGTTAGTTGATTCTGACAACATTACAACCCTGTTTAGTCAAAACAGGATATTTGATGCCAACTCCAGCTATTTAATCTCCTTCAAACTCGTCGAAATCTCCACTGCAAACTCTCGGGTTTTCAAGAACAAATTTCACGCCAAAAACGAATTCAAATGAAGAAGAAAGGGTTGCCCCTTATCCAACAGCTGGGGTGCGAATATCAGGTGGGTACCCCTTATCAACTGGGTGCCCCTTATCCAATATGGGAGTCCGCTTAGCAAATGTCCTCCGGGATGCCTTTAACAACTTTTATTGGGGTGTTTTCAACACTTTTTCGGGGTTCCTCCGGTGTATTTCTTGGGTGCTTCCGGTGCATTTCTGGGGTGCCTTTAGTACTCTATCCTGGGGTGTAAAACACCACTTTTCGAGCCAATTTTTCCGCAAGAGCTTATCCCTAGAAAAGACTTAAAACAACTTTATTAGAAATAAAATGAGTCCTAGATAATGTAGTTATGGGTGAAAATGCGTCACACTTACGTGCTTATCAAATTCCCCCACACTTACATTTTTCTAGTCCTCGAGCAAAACCTTAAGACCCGCTAAACAGCTGGTCATTTTCGTAACACCAAGAGGGACCCGCTCAACAGCTGGTCATGTGAATCAAAAGAATAGACCCGCTCAACAGCTGGGTCATTTGTGTAACATCAAGAGAGACCCGCTCAACAGCTTGTCATCTGAATCAAAAGAATTGACCCGCTCAACAGCTGGTCATAATATGATAAAGAAACTCCTACAAAAATAAACAAAAAGTTAATCACTCCCCCACACTTAAATCTAACATTGTCCTCAATGTTTCTAATGAAAAAGCAGTACCGAAGATAGTACCTGGGTGAAGAGAGAAATCAAAAACTAATATACAACATACAATGACCTCGCTGGTCAATCAAGGATAAGCAGGGTCCTCCAGAGGGACCTCCTCAACATCACATGTAAATGGTTCCTAATTTCTGGCAACGTTCACAAGTAACACAGTAACTGTGGGAATCTCTAAACAACGAAGGCCAATAGAATCCACACTGCAATATCTTAGCAGCAGTCTTCTTAGCACTAAAGTGACCCCCATAAGCATGATCATGATAAAAGGAAATAATACTTGATTGATCAATCTCATGTATACATCTCCTAATAATCTGGTCTGGACAATACTTAAACAAATAAGGATCATCCCAAAAGAAGTGTTTAACCTCAGATAAAAATCTAAAACGATCTTGTTTACCCCAATGTTGGGGCATTTTACCAGTAACAAGATAGTTAACTATATTCGCATACCAAGGTAATTGGGTAACAAAGAACAGTTGTTCATCAAGAAAACTATCTCTAACAGGCGGGGAATCATCAGGGGTATCCACAACAAGACTAAACAAGTGGTCTGCTACTACATTTTCTGCACCTTTTTTGTCTGTAATGTCTAAGGAAAATTCCCGTAACAATAGGATCCATCTAATCAATCTAGGTTTTGTATCTTTCTTGGAAAGAAGATACTTCAAAGCAGCATGATCAGTGAAGATTATAACCTTAGAACCTAAGAGATAGGATCTAAACTTGTCTAAGACGAACACAATGGCTAACAGTTCCTTCTCCGCAGTAGTATAGTTCAACTGGGCATCATTCATAGTTTTGCTAGCATAGTAAATGACATGGAGTAAATTTTTTTCTCGCTGACCTAGCACAACACCAATAGCAAAATATGAAGCATATCACATGATCTCAAAGGGTAGGTTCCAGTTGGGTGCCTGGACTATGGGGGCGGTAGTGAGTAAAGTCTTAAGCTTCTCAAAAGCCTCTAAACAAGCATCATCAAAGACAAACTTAACATCTTTTGCAAGCAAATTGCAAAGAGGTCTAGAAATTAAGCTAAAATCCTTAATGAATCGACGATAAAAACCTGCATGCCCTAAGAATGACCTAATATCTCTTACGGTTTTTGGGACCTGTAAAGTTTTAATAAGGTCAACTTTGGCTTTATCTACCTCTATACCCTTAGATGATACGGTATGCCCTAAAACAATTCCTGAACGAACCATGAAATTACATTTCTCCCAATTAAGCACTAAATTCTTCTCCTTTCACCTAGTCAAAACTAATGACAAATGATGCAAGCACTCATCAAAAGATGAGCCAAATACTGAAAAATCATCCATAAAGACCTCTAAGAACCGTTCTAGTGGTAGATTAGAGCCTTTTTGGGAAGGCCGGAATAATGCAGAGCAAGCCAATGCTCTTTATAATAACACTAGATTCGATAATCGTCAGAAATTTGACCCATATTAAGAAACCTATAATCCTGGGTGGAGAAACCATCCGAACTTTTCATGGTCTAAGGGCCAGAATCAAGGTCAGTTTAGTAACTTTAATGCTCCCCCAGATTTTAGTTATGCTAAGAATCCTTCAGGGCCAGCTCAATTTCAGAATCAGTCGGATAAGGGAATCCTAAGCCTAGAGGAGTCTATCGTGTTGTTAACTCAGCAAACTGCAAAACTTCAGCAATCAGTAGAACAAAGTCTACAAGTTAGTAACAAGATAGGACAAGAAAATAGTCAGGCTATTTCCGAGTTGAGAACCCAGATTAGTTTGATAAATGAGTCTCTGAGAGAGAAAGGTAGGTTTCCTAGTCAAACACAACCCAACCCTAGAGGAGTTCATGAAGTAAATATAAAACAATTGAATGCTATTAGAACCCTTAGGAGTGGTATAATTGTAGACAACAAGGTAACCATGCCCGATAGTGAACCTACTGTAGTTCACCCCTCAGGATCTCACCCCTCAGGACCACCCATAGCTGAAGAGACCGATAAAGTTTCTGATGATGTAAATTCGGTCCCTGGGAGGTCTGATTTTCTACCTAGAGCCCCATTTCCACAGCTACTAGTACCAACAAAGAATGAATCCAACTTTAATGACATTATGGAGGTTTTTAAGAAAGTTACCATAATCCTGTGCAGTTGTTTCATATTAGTGGCAGTGCTATTTGGTTCTGATGACCAACAGTTATTTCGACTACTGCTATATGATTTGAAAGGTAATTAGCCATTTTATGGTACTTGATGTCTGGCTGAGGACTTTAAACTTAGCACTTCTTGGGAGGTAACCCATGCTCATGAAACACGGTAATATCTTTCCTTAACTCTTTTGCTTCAAATGGTAACAATTTCTCCTTGTTCATGCTTTTAATTTTATATTTAGAACATTGAGGACAATGTTAGATTTAAGTTTGGGGGTATGGGAGAAACTTTTTAGTTGCGTTAGTATCATTCACATTGGCTTGGTGTTTAATGGAAAAATAGAGGGACTATAATTATCATTGGGCATTACGACAATTGAAATTATTCTTCCCGGAAAATCAACTTCCGAGGGTCGTCATAACCGATCAAGAGGACGCATTAATGAATGCAATATCGGACATATTCCCGGATGCACAAAATTTCCTATGTACATATCATATACGCCAAAATATCATAAAAAATTGTCATGCCTTGTTTGAACCCACTAAGGCGGATATTAATAAGAGAATGATTGTTCAACTAGAGTAAGATGTTCGCAAGAACAAACTATCACCCGAAGAAGAAGAAGATGAGAGAGGCAAGATCAAAGAGAGAGTGGACAAAGAACATGAGGAAAATCATAAAAAGTGGTTAGAATTTCTAAGAGATTGGGAGAAAGTTTACTGGTCTCTTACCGAGGATATGTATGAAAAGAGATTAGACAAGTTTATTGCCGATTGGAACGAAGTTTATCTGACTGTCGTCTAGTATTATCGGACTCAATGGTTGGATAAGTTCAAGGAAAAATTTGTGCATGCATGGACAAACCGGTATAGACACTACGGGAATGAAGCAACTAGTATAGCGGAGTCCGCTCATAGGAGATTTAAATATCTCATCCAGTCCGTCCAAGGAAACGTGGTTACGGTCACCGAAGCAATGGAGCAATACTTTAAGAATGATATCGATAGGATCAAGAAAACTTTAAAAGCTCAATGGAAAGGATGACTTCATATTTACAATATGGTAAGTTGCTCCAAGGAATAGAGTTCAACGTATCTCATTGGCCAATAAAACATATGATAAGAGAAATACAAAAGGAGATAAACTACGGCAAACCGGGAGATGTGTGTATTTGTCCCGACATGTCTTCATTAGGGATACCGTGTCGTCATATGCTTGTGAAGTATGAAGAAGTGATACCTATTGAGGTTATTGATCCGTTTTGGAAGAAACTATCTTTCACCCCTCCCCCTACGGAAGCTCTCAGACAATCACCATGGGATACTAAAGAAGCAAAGGAATTCTTTGAAGCTTACTCACGTGGCAACTCAGTTAGCCGACAAGTCTTGTTGAGACAACTAAGGCTAATTACTCGGCCATGGATCGCACAAAGTGAAGAGCCAACAAAGGGAGATCCTCCCGGTAGACCACAAACTAAAACGGCAAGGAAAAAACAAAGGAAAGAATTGAAAGAAATGAGTCAACGTGAATGTGAAATCGAGGCAAATAAGAAACGAGATCCAACCGGATGTGAGATTTCGGAAGCAAGGTTCGCGGAAGCGCCGGTTTCAAACAAAAGGGGTAGGCCGAGAAAGGAACCGCTATCAAGTCAACAACAAACGGCGGATTCCGAATCCACACCCATAGTCGATGTAGCGGAGGTTCCAAAGAAAAGGGGTAGGCCTCCAAAGGTACCAACATGGATCTACCAAGAACAACAAGGTGAGCATTCTAAAGCCACACCCATAGTCGATGTAGCGGAGGTTCCAAAGAAAAGGGGTAGGCCTCCAAAGGTACCAACATTGAGCTACCAAGAACAAAAAGGTGAGCATTCCGAAGCCACACCCACAGTCGATGTAGCGGAGGTTCCAAAAAAAAATGGGTAGGCCGCCAAAGGTACCAATATGGAGCTACCAAGAACAACAAGGTGAGCATTCCGAAGCCACACCCATAGTCGATGTAGCGAAGGTTCCAAAGAAAAGGGGTAGGCCGCCAAAGGTACCAACATTGAGCTACCAAGAACAACAAGGTGACAACGCGGCGTGCCAAACAAAAAGCGAAGGGTTAGGCCAAGGAAGTACGGACTCCCGTCACATACTGAAGACATTGGAAGTGTAGAGATTGCAGAGGATGGATTTGATATAATTAAGCTACAGAAGGGTAATATGAATATGTATAAGGATCCCAATACAGGTAGGACCATTATAAGTTATCATACCAAGATAAAGTCTTACATAGACCAACTTCCTGAGGTTATTCACGAGTATATTATATATACGGATGATGTCGATGGAGATGGAAATTGTGGCTATCATGCCGTGACCGAAAAATTAGGAATCTTTGAGACGGCGATTAGTAAAGGGATGACACCATGCCGATATGCTAGAAAGAGGATGGCTGAACAACTTATGAAAAAGAAGATCTTTTATGAGCAATTGGTTGGTCATATAGAAGGGTTTAATAATATGTATACTCAAGTGTTAGGTCCTGAGCAGGAGATGAAGTTCCTTCCTTCTCAATATTGGATGAAAATGCCGCTTTGTGGGCATCTAGTGGCGGATACATTTAATTGTGTTACATTATTTTACCCCCACCGTAGAAGTAACATTTACACCAAAGTGGCAAAAATGCGAAGGATCCCTTAAGAAGAGAAGAGTTGTTTTGGCGTTCGTGAACGGTAATCATTTCATTATTCTAAAACTCAAGGAAAATTGTCCATTGCCACCTATTTTTGGGATGATTAAAAACAAGGATATAGATCCCAATCTCTGGAAGGAATGGATGGCATTGTATGAGGAGAATCACCAATTTTGGGATGCGTTGGCCTTATCAAAAAAACCTCTCCAAGAGGAGAAGATGCAACTTCATAGTGTTGAAGCGATGATGAGTAATTTGGATATATTTGGTTCACTAATACGCAACATTTTGATGCCAATGCCGGCATGGTTATGTTTCATCATTACAACGCCGGAACATTTGTGTCGGCGTAGAACTTAACTTTTGAAACGGTGCTGGGAATTCAGAAAAACATCTAGAGAAATCACTAAATGTGCCGGCATTGAAAATAAACTAAAAAAAGTGCCGGTACGCTGAAAAAAATATTTTGCACCTAGAAATTACAGACTACCGGCATGGTATCCAAAAAACATTCAATGCCGAAATTATGAAATTTTTGAGTTTTTGGAAAATTTAGGGTGCCGGTATTGATTTTACTCTTTTCAACCATGCCGGTAGTTAAGAAAAACTTAGAAATTTATGTGATATTGGCACATTGAAACTCTGTAAAAGAGGTAATTTGACACTGGTTTATCAACATAATAAATCAAATAACAACACTAGATTGTATAAAAAACAAACTCCAAAGTTAAGAGGTTCCAAACCGAAAACAAATCAAACATAAACCAAATCAAGCAAAGAGTTTAGCAAGACACACAAACAAACACATTGTTCAAGACACACAAACAAACATAAACCAACACTAGATTGTTCAAGACCAAACTAATACTCTAGAAGAAACACATGATCACTCGGTCATTGGGTTCTTGTGTACCCTCTTCCTCCTTTTGCCCCACAAGTCTTTTGCCTCTAGATCTTCAATTTTTTCTATCTTTTGCTCGACTTTCTCCATTTCTTCCTGGATCAACACCTCTCATTTCTTGTTCTTTTTCTTAAAGAACTTTGACAAATTTCCAATCCGCTTACGTTGTTGTCATATTTTTAAACATGTACTTAGTATGTACACTTATATAAGTTCATAGATATAGATTAAAAGAATAGGAGGTGAACAAGAAGTACGTACCAACAACGTAAGGATTTTTTGTAGTTCGGGTATAGTAGTTTCATCCGGAGTTGTGGAGGGAAGATCTTCTTGTGGAGGAACTTCTATGATAGCCGGGCGTACAATATAAGGATGCGAGTACTTCCGATGACCTCTGAGAAAGGTTGGTTCGGTTTCATAACCATTTTCCACCAATTCCCAACCAATCCTATCCAACACAAGTCCTCGTTCTTCCCTTTCACTCCAATGTGCAAGAATGGGATTTGGGTCGTAAACTACCAGAGTATGGTTCTCATCTGCTTTGCATTGAGGAAAGTCATGAGAGAATTTCTGATAAGATGTATTCCTAAGATCTTTCTGCTTGTACCCAAGTTGGCGTATTACACGGCGAGGGTTGTGCATAACAAATCCTTTTGGATGAAATAACGGTCCGTTGTAAAATGAAACATTGTCATGCATTTTGAAGTTAACTCCTCTGGCATTCCTATATGGGTCAAACACAACATCTTGGACAGCCATGGAGTCCAAAGCCAATCTCATTGCGAATAACCGTTTCCTGTTATTGGGCTTCGGGACATTGTTGAAGAAGTATTTATGAGCTAGAGGCTCATGCTATTAATATTCACGTACTTTTTTCAATCCTTTATACTCTATGAACAATTTTGGGAAGTGTTCATAAGCCCACATCTATGCCAATGAAAGATCATTAAAATGAAATGTATAAGTAAAAAAATAATTGGAAACTAACAAAATTAATGACAATGGTGACAAAATAACTAGTTCACTATACCTGAATTAAAGTGAAAGAACCATTAAATTGACGGGCGTTCGCCTTAGAAGCTCTACGCATTTCTGCCAAAAAATGTGCCAAGAAAGCAGTGCCCCATGAATACTCATGGACCCTATCCAAGGGATCCAAGTACTGTAGATTGTTCATATGCACCCTGTTACCATTAGCGTCAGGGAATATAACGGATCCCAAGGTGAACAACAGATAAGCAGCGGCAGTTTGTTGAACTTGTTCGGGATTCAATTCCTTGTCCTTCGTATTCCCAAACCATCGAACGAGATTGACGAATGTGATAGTCTTCATCCGGGAACGGTCTGTCTTGTACATATTTGCCATAGTCGTTTCTTTGTCCCACCAGAACAACTTTTTAGTCAGCTCATAGATCTTTTCCCATTCTAGGTCCTTACAGTGATCTCCTTCCTTAACGGATTTCCCAAGAACCTCTAGACCTAGTATTCTTTGGGCATCTTCAGGGATAATGGTCATCTCGCCAAAAGGAAAATGCATGGCATCAGTTTCACCAAAAAAACCTCTCCAAAAAGCAGTTCGCCGTGACGGGATCCGTGGCCACATAATTTTCTACCGCGGAATAAAACCCAGATGCTCTGACTATTGCTTGAACTTGGGGACACTCTAACTCCAAAGGCCATATATCACTTGATTGATGGCGGCTAACACGGAAGGCTTTTTTGTGGTTCTATAAAACACACCAAACTAAATTAAATTTACTTGATCACAGATAAATAATATAATAACAAGATGCAAACGTCTTACATAAGTTTGATAGATCCAATGAGCCCAAGAGTGCTTGTAGGAAAATAAGAGTTACGGGTTTATCGGTTCACCCCACTGTTTGCCATCATCGTGGTCTGGAATCATGTCATATCTTGTAAGAAGGTGGGCTGGGGGTGCCTTTTCATTATTCTTAGGGGCTTCATCTCCGACATCAGGTTGTCCTAAGCCAGCTGCTTGTGAGGATGATCCACTTGCTCGGTCCGGTTTAGGAAATTTTTACCACTCATCATCATCATCATCATCACTGCTTGTGTCCCTTGTACGCTCCCGAATAATGACCTTAGCACGATCCGGATCAGAACGACTACGTCGACCCCAAGAAGACTTAGGTTTTACTTCTTCAATAGCTTTGCCCTTTCCTTTCTTCATTTGTGCTGCTCTATACCTACGTCCCAATATGTAAACTGAGTTATAAATAGGTAGCCGACATGGTTATTAAACATACAATTAGTGCCGGCAGTCTTGCCGGCGTACTAAATGATTAAAATTCAATGCCGGTTTTCTTGAATTTTATACAGAAAATTAACAAGTTTAGGGAATGAAAACCGACATGGTTAGTAAACATATCGACAATACCGGCATGGATGATCCGGCATGGTAAAATAGAGATATATTATGCCGGAAGTGGGGGAATTGTGTACATAGTTTTTAACATAAGAAGCAAATAAAGACATATAATCCGGCATGGCATTGATTAAATATACAAAACCGGCACAGAAAACCGGCATAGTATGTAATTAAATTTAGATGCCGGCAGTTTCATGCAATAAGAAAGATATACAAGACATATAATATGGAATGGTTTTCAAATTGAATTCTACCGCGAAACAAACATGTAACTCAATTTCAATTGACTAAATTGCAATTTCAAAATTTTCTTTTAGTGTTGTAGAAAGACTAATCAAGCAAGTTTCAATTTGTGTTTTCTAGTATGGGATAAACCATAAAAATACTTCAATTCAACATAGACATCACTTACCGCATCAAATTTGTTATTTCCTCCTCACCAACAGACTCTTCAGGCACTTGTTGCGCTTTTGATTTATATTCACCACCATCATCAACAGATTCTTCAGGATTGGGTTTGGGTTTGGGTTTGCAACGACACATTGTCTTTGGTACAGAAGATGAAACAAAAAGGGAGATTGAATACAGAGGGAGAATGAATACAAAGAGAGATTGAATATTTTCTTTTCTATAACCGTCACTTAAATAGAATTAAGGAGTTTGTAACCGATGCATAAAGGGTATTAAGTAATTTGTAACCGTCACATAAGTGGGATAAGGGAGTTTTAAACCGTCACATAAGTGGAATTAAGGAGTTTGTAACTGCCACATAACTTGAGATTGTAACTGTCATAATGCCGGCATAGAAAGATGGTAAAATTCAATGCCGGCACTCTGACAAAAAATTTAAACAGAGTCTAGGATACCGGCATTGTATGTTGATCACCATCAACGCCGGCACCGGTGCCAGAATTGTTCTTCGTTATTAATTGATGCCGGCATTCTGACGATCAGTTTAAATTGAGTCCAAAGGTTTAAGCAAGCAAACTGACCCAAACTGGACTTCATATTAATCTTAAGAAAATAAACTTAAAAACATTAACCACTTAAACAACGTTACACATAAAATGAAAGATCTCAAGCTAATTGCAACTAACATCATTTCTTGGAACGAGATTCAATAAACAAAGCAGCTTCGAAATGCCTAAAAGGCTCTTTTATCCACTTGGTATATGCGTCATGAGCTTGATACCTATTCCCTCTGTATCTTGCGAGAAACTCGTTGTATTTGCGACATAATTTTATGAGGGCAGTTGTTCGATTCGCTACAAACTCATTCCCGTAATCCCTTTTGCGTTTCTTGCACTTACCGTCATCAAACTTCGGCATATAACGACTACTACTAACAAGACCCTAAAAAAGATACAAAGGGTGGTGATCTTCCGGTAAATCCGATACTATGTAGAAATTTTTAATCCATTCGGTTTCTTCCTCAACATCTGCTTCTATCTTCGCTTGTTTTACACGTTCGTATATTTCCTTGGTTTTTTTTTGCGATATTTTGCTTCTTTTGCTGCCTCTTCTTTTTCTCTTTTCCTTTTGAGTATCTCTTCTTCCATTGCGGAAATTGACTTGGTGGTTTCTTCCTTTCTTCTAAGTTTTTCTTGTATAATGGCAATTGAGTTGGTGGTGGATAAAAATTGATTTCCTATCGGAGTGGATAGTTTGTTCTTCTTAATTTTTTGTTTTTCCATGGCAATGATGAAATCGGTAGTTGTTGATGGATTCGACATTGGAGATATGTGTTGGAGCTTACTTTTTTTTTAGAGGTATCAAGTGCAATGGGTGTATCCATTCCTTTAAATAGATGAGTGCACAACGGCTCTTTTTCCACTTTATTATACCGGAATTGTCAGTAACCTAAACTCTACGCCGGCAGTTCCCTTTATTGGTTTATGGTTTGAAAAAATAGTCGTTGGGCATTAAATGTTAAATCCCGGCACTGAACTATGGTCAAATTGATTGCCGGCAACAGATGCCGGCATGGAGGCGTATTAAAAATCAATGCCAGAATAAGGTTTATTATCCACAGAAACCAACAAAAATTGACACTATATCCCGGCATAGAATATCAATGCCGGAATGAGGTAACGGCTTTGAATTTTGTTAACATAGTATGCCGGAACTGTAATTTATTTTAAATGTAATCCTTGTCGCAGGAAGCACGTGCATCAATCCTTTGAACCACTTGATGACCCAAGTGGACGAGTTATAGTCTCATGAGGGTTTACATAGAGATCTACCCAGAAAACCTTACCAAAAACTACCCTAAAGACCTAACGATAACTAATACTAAACCTATCAATATTCTTACGAAAAATCCATCTCCGATTCACCCAGCTGGTGGTACTCCGTGACTTTGGTTACCATGTGGTTCACGTTTTCATCAAACATGAATGCTTCCCCCTTTTCCTGTAAGTAACGCGCTTTTAAGGCTTCATGCTACAAAAATAAGACACAAAATTAGTTTGTTACATAGAAATTGAAAAGAGTAGATTGTGTCGAATTAATCATAAAGATACTTACGAGTTGTTGAGGGGACATTCTATTGTGGGTAGAGTGTGCGATCCGGTGTTTGATTTTTAAAAACTCAACCACCGCATCTAGGTAGATGTTGTGTCGTTGCTTGATTTGTTGAGCAGTTCTTCCTTTCGGGTTCCCATAATCGTGAGTAAATTTGTTAAAAATCTTCAACCACATGGAATCCCCCGAACTGTTATCCATAGTTGAAGGACGAGTTTTAGCGTACCATGCTTGGGTGATTGCTAAATCTTCCTCTGAATCAAACGATGCCATTTGTTGTATGTGGGAGTGGGTTCTATACTAAGCTATTTATAGATGACTCTTCTAGGGTTTAGGGTTTCATAAGTTAAGAGTCTCAAAGATATATATAAGAACACACGAGTTTTAGGCAATTGGGTCCAAGTATTAGCTCTCTTTATATAGAAAAAAACCTGAACGACTAGTTTTTTTTTAAATCATATGTGCCAGCATTGAAGTTAATGTGAACTGATTGGCCGGCACCAAGTTCCGGTATGAATTATCGTTAAATGTCAATGCCGATACCTGTGAATTTCTTCATAGAGATTGGGCCAAATCTGCAGCTAATACCGGCATTGATTCAACAACATAGAACAAAGCCGGTACCTAGTTCCGGTAGTGATTATATTTCTGTGACTATGCCGGTACCAGTGAATTTAAAAAAAAAAACGGCTAGTTTTTTGAAAAATAAGAACGTTGGAGATTCTTTCTATATAATACCCCCCATTCCTTTGAAAAAATTTACACAAAGCACCCACCAAATAACAAAAATCCTTCTCTCAAGATAGAAAGCCTCAAAAAATAGATCAATCAAGCACAGTTCAAGCTTCACAAGCAATGGGAGATTCATCAACAAGCTCTATTTGCAAACCACCATCAAGCTATACCTGCAAAGTTAGTAGATTCAACATTACTAAAAAATTTTCTACTAGGACGTATCACTAATATAATCTTCTCTTACAGAGTCGTCATTGCAGCTGTCAAATTTGCAAGTCACCTTCTCATCTAGCCATGGACTGTCCTTTTATTTATTCAAAGTGTAGAAGCTGTGATGGGACACGCCGGTTTTGGATTGCAAAAACTGATGATGCTGAAAATGGAAGAATGTTTCTAAGGTGTTTTAATTACCCACAGTGCGATAAGTTTCAATGGTTTGACAAAGTTGATGCACTAGCAGAATCAAGAGAAAACCACAAGGGCCAATGCAAGCCTATTGATGGGTGTGATGGGTGTTATATGAAGGGAAAGGAATATGTTGAAAGAGAAGATGAACCAATGAAGATGGTCCTTGACACCGAGATTCCATACGATGTCTTCGAAGATATTTGCGAAAGGCTCAAAGGTTCCGCAATTGTTGAAAAGGGATGGAAATAGATTATGAGATCATCTTTAACCAAAATTACTCCATTCCATGTTTTTTAGTATGTTTTAATTTAAAGTTTCAAATCCAATGTAATAGATTACTTAGGAATGAAATAAAAGAGCATTCGTAACGGATTTATAATCAATACCGCATTGTAGTTTTATCCAAACCAATGCCGGTTTTATGGAAAAACTATCAAAGTGTAATAAAATCAGAATTCCGGCATAGATTCAGTTAATATTTTAATGCCGGCACTATCCAAATTCTATACAGGAACTTGGACCCTTTCATCCTCCAATTCCGGCATCGTTATAGAAAAAACATTCAATGTCGGTACAAGTGGCGGCTTGGAATTATAATCACTTTTACACGCCGTAAAAAGTACCGGCGCTGTAAAACCTACACGTTTCAATGCCGGCACCTATGGTGTAAACAAAACTTACAAAGAGAAACATTTCACTAGAAATCTAAACATGTTCAACATAAACCAAACAACTGAATGGTGCTTAAATGTTCTTAATCCAGGTATCATAAACCAAAAGTAAACCAAACAACTAAAGAGTTAATCATGAGGTACAAACAAAAACAAGTTCGGAATTGTTCAAAACGTAACAACCACCATCCAAATGAAGAAACACAACTAAAGAGTTAATCACTTGGTCTTTTGCTTCTTGTGGACCGCAACCTTCCTCGTTTCCCCGAACAAAGCTTTTGCACTTGGGTCTTCAATTTTGTCAAGCTTTTCCTCGACTTCCTTTATTTCTTCAAGGGATAGCACCTCTCCTTCCTCGTACTTTCAACCAAACATCTTCTTCATCTTGCCAAGCCGACGCCGCTATTTTCATACATCCAACGCATAATTAGTATATATATGCTAATATAAGATTATGTGTACATTAAACGACTAAGGAATTAACAATACTTACTAGCAATCCAAGAGTCTTATAAAGTTAGGCCATTGTAGGTGTTGCCTCTGTAGGAGTTGAAACGGAAGGGTTTTTCTGCGGTGGAACTTGGACGTCGTCCGGGCGCACGACAAAATGATGTGACCATTCTAGGTAATTATCAATGTAGGTGGGATCGGCTTCATCACCGTTGTTCACAAGCTCCCAATTACTAATATCTACCAAACGACTTGGTTCCCTATCCCTCCAATGTGTTGGTTCTGGAACTGGATCATACACTACCCTCAACTTTGAGGAAGTTGTAATGCACTCAGCCAAGTCAAGAGCGTACCTTAAAGTAGAGGTTGTCATAAAACAAGGTAATTGCTTATATCCAAGTTGCCGCATCACACGTCGAGGATCAGCCATATTGTATCCATTTGGGTGGAACAACAGTCCATTGTAGAATGCAACGTTATTAAACCTCACAATTTGGTGGTTCTCTTTAATCTCCTTGTAAGGGTCGAACACAACGTATTTGGTAGTCATCGCGTCCATAGACAATCTCATATCTATCAGTCGACGATTGTTACCGGGCTTCGGAATATTGTTGAACTGGTATCTCTTAGCTCTAGGCGCCTCGGGTTCGGGAAGGTCTATGATCTTCAAGAAGGGGTAGTCCTTGAACAATGTTGGGAAGTGTTCATAAGCCTACACCTATACCAATGTGGAATAATACATATAAGAAGCAGTAAATTTTGTTTATAAGTTCATAATAAGGGTACATGTGAACAATATACATAAGAACATAAGTTTAAAAATAAAATTACCTGGAGGCCCTTCTCATCTCCGCCATCAAATGTGAAATTCCCAACAAATTGGTTTGTAATAGCCTTAGAGGCCCTTCTCATCTCCGCCATCAAATGTGCCATTACCACGGTACCCCAAGAATAGTTATAGACATCTTCCAACGGATCCAAGTATTGAAGGAGGCTTGCATTAACCCTGTTTCCACTAGTGTCAAGGAATACCTTAGTGCCCAAGATGAATAACAGGTACGCAGCGGCTGTATAACGAATTTGTGCAGGGTCCCATCCATCCTTCAAACTTCTTTCCTGCGTTTTTTCAAACTTCTCCTTAAGCAGCATCAGCTTGATTGTCTTTGTCCTACTAGCCTTAGATACATAGAAGCTTTCCACATAAGTTTGGTAGTCCCAACCCAACAGCTTGTTAGTCAGGGCGTACAACTTCGACCATTCTAGGTCCGGACACTTATCTCCTTCTGCAATTGATTTGTCGATAACATTCAAGCCTATAATGTTCTGAGCATCATCAGGGATCAAGGTCATCTCCCCAAATGGGAAGTGCATGGTATCAGTTTCACCATGATACCTTTCGACGAAGCAATTGACTGTCACAGAATCACACTTCACATAATTTTCAACCAAAGCATATAGACCAGAATCTCTTACTAATGTTTGGACCTCTTCACATTCCTTAGACAAATCCCAATGAGACGTGGCTTGGTTTCGGCAAACACGCACAGCCTTCTTATGATCCTATAATTAGGAGATAGTACGATTAAAATATTTTACATAAATACACAAGAATACATATACACAAGATAAAAAATTCTTACATAGGTTTGATAGATAGTACGAGCCCACGTGTCCTTTTAGCCAAATAGAATTCTCGGATCGTCAGCTTCACCCCAAATTCTACTACGAGCAAGGTCAGGTATCATGTCATCAACATGAGGAAGGTGGGAACCTTTAACTTTAACTTTGCCCTTGCCTTTGCTTTTTCCTTGTGTCGGTTGTCGACTTGGCCCACCAACTTCCTCTACAACTTCGCTTTGGCTTGCTAATTGACTTGGATGAACCTCATTATCTTCCTCCTCACTTTCATCTTCATCTTGCTCATCGTGCTCAACTGTTCCAGTAGGTTCACGAATTACAAGTCGACCACGGCCACCACTCTCCCATTTTTCCCCTCTTGTAGATTCCCCCAAACACTTGTTGTTACCTTGATCTTTCCCTCGAGGAGGCAGAGACTGGGGAGTATCAAGACCGTCCTTCTTTCTTTTCTTATTGACAACATCTTTAGTTTTTACTTTGTTAGCTTCCTTGGCTCTAGCCCTATATCAAAAGACACACGAAATGAATATAAGACAACTCACTTTTAGTTTTAATACCGGCATAGATTCACGAAAAACAAACCATGACGGGACCAAAAACGGCATAGTAATGTAGCAAATACATCAGGCCGGTACATAATTCCGGCATTGAACAATAACTATCGACAATGCCGGTAGTCTTATGTAATTCCTAGGTTGTTCCTGGATACGAAAAGAGCACTACCTGCACCTACGTAAAAATTCAACTCCATGCCATAACCAGGTACCGGCACAAAATGTAACCTAAAAGCAATGCCGGTACTGGTAACAAATTCCTAGGGTGTTCCTATATATTTAAAGATCACTACCGGCATACTCGAATAAATGTAAACCAATGCCGTAACACACTACCGGCATAGTGTTTAACCTAATTTCAATGCCGGTACCGAACATTCAGTTTCAGGTAATTTTAATCTCAATACCGGCATTGTATTCATACCAAATTCAACACCGTAACAATCTACCGGCATTTCCTTCATTCTAGATTGAATTCCATAATTAAATCCGGCATTGTATTCATACTAAAATCAATGGCGGTACTCACTGAAACTCAATTGTTTGAGTTAGGGTTCGCGATTCTAACCCAAACCCACTGCTATAAATCGATTCAAACACATATAAAACAGTTCAAAATCACTTACCTTCTCACAGAAGCCATAAAATCACCAATTTGATCGACCGAAGCCTCTTGTTCTTCTTCTTCTTTCTCTTGAGCAATCAAAGCAAGCCTTTTTTCTAATTTTTGTTGAGCAATCGATTTTGACTTTGATTGGGGAACTGATTTCTTTCTTGGAGGCATGGTTATGTATTCGGTTGGGTTAATCGACGAAGAAATTTTTGAATCGACGATTCATCGTCGATGAAGAACGATGAAGAAGAAGATGGAAGAAAAAAATATTCAAAACCTAACCCTAGTGTGCCGGAACTGATTTGAGAGAATGGGGGATATATGAATTTGGTTTTTAGATTTTAAGTTTTAGGAGAAAGGGTATAATAGTGTTTTCATAATGTTTTTTAATTAACCAAAGGGTATTTTAGTATTTTCTTACCCAGAAATCACCCCTTAGCAGACATTATTGGTTGGGGGAAGTAATTTATATACCCCAATTAGTTTTACTATCCCCCAATCGCGCGTTCCTTTTAAAATGCATTATTTCCGTTGATTTTATAGAGGTCTTTTTGGAAGGCTATGAATTAGGGGCGTCATATCCAGAAAAAATAAATGTGTTAGATGCAATGAATCTTGCAATTTCAGCATGGACTATCGATGTTCGTACAAGTACACTTGCAAATTGCTTTCACCATTGTAAACTTCGATCAACGGATAACACAAGTTTAGACAATTCGGATGAACATACAGATAGTGAAATCACTCAAGACTTGCAAAATTTGATCGAGAAGTTGGGCTATCACAATTCAATGAATGTCGAAGATGTCCTAAATTATCCAGAAGAAAATGAAGTTACACAGTTGTTGACTGATGAAGAAATAATAGAGAACGTTATGGGAACTGATAAAGATGTGGAAGAAGGTGAAAGTTCTACAATAGAACCCCCTTCACGAAACGAGGCTATTAAAGCGGCAATCACATTGAATAATTTCTTGTTGAGCTATGAGAAAACAACACCAAAAATTCTTACAATGATAAGAAAAATTAGAGATGAAACTCAATGCGATATTGATTTTAGCAAAAAATAGAAGACAATTAAATCAATTTTCAAAAAAGTCTTCGCAAATCATTAATGTATTGAATATATATATATATATATATCATTATTAATTTATATTTCATATGGGACCTACATAGGTAATCAAAAAAATATTATCTTATAATTTTAGCGAATTATTAATTTGGCATGTTGTCCCCGATTCGGGACCGGCCAAAAATATTATTTAAGAGAGTTTATTAAATAATCGAGTATTAATTAAAAGAGTTTCTACTGTAATATGGAAGGGTCACTTCACTCATTGCCAAAAGGTTTTGAGTTGGGTGTCTGTAGACTTTAACATCATCCAATCCATTAACGAACGGTCCTTGGTCCCGGTTAAACGCAAAGTATGGGCCAAATGCTCACAACCTTTCTTATGCAGTATTATCAGTAAAACCCCAATTCGCTGAAAGCTTTTCACTTTCCTGAAAAACCATAAAACCCCAACCATTTACATCAAGAGATCTCAAGTTATCGCTTTGGTTTTTTCTTGATTTATTCCAGAGTCCAGACTGATGTTAGGTTTCCAACATGGAAGAACCAAGAAATTCCTCATTTTGTAATAGTATCGATAGGATTAGCAATTTACCAGAAAACCTAATTCACCACATCCTGTCTTTCATGGACATGACAAATGTAGTTCAAACTTGTGTCTTGTCAAAGAGATGGAAACATCTTTGGACTATTACTCCAATTCTCAACTTTGATTTCAACAAATTCTCACTTGCTATCAACAACAACCAGAACAATGGAACACCATATCAGCAATTCATCAAATTTGTCGACCAAGTGTTCATTCTTCGTGACAGCTCAAACATTCAGAGGGTTAATCTTGTTTGTGGTAAACAATGGAACTTTGATGTATCAGTAATGACTGGTTGTCTTACTACTTGGGTCCTCGCAGCTGTGAGACGGAATATTCAAGAATTTTTATCTCGATATCTCTGCTGTGAAAATATCCAGGTTTCCTCAATGTCTTTTTACTTGCATTTCATTGATAAAGTTGGAATTAAAACTGGGTGGTAATTCAAGTATTATCATTCTACCTGCTTCAATGGATTTGCCTAGACTTACTTTTATGAAACTAGATTCACTTCCCTCTACCGATGTTAACTTGACCAATAGGCTCTTCTCAAAATGTCCCGTTCTGGAATTTTTGATTATTGAAGGTCGTCTTGGTCATATGGATCTTCAAATTTCTTCTTTAACACTTAAACACTTGCAAGTAGTGGATTTTGTTAGTAAAACCTCAAGTAAAGTCAAGATAGATGCTCCCAATCTTGTATACTTCAAGTGCAGAGATTATATGTCGAAATGGTATGTTTTAGAAAACCTTGCTTCTCTAGTTACTGCTGATATAGACATGAGAGCTACAAAAGAAGAAGTTGCCAAAATAAAAGAGTATGCAAAAAATAATTGGTTGCTCATCAGTGCATTTTCCAGTGTGAAAGAACTAAGAGTAACGGAGGGTTTCTTGAGCATATGTTCGGTATGTATTATCGCTTCCTTTTGGGTAAAGTAATTATCTTTGCAGTTGCTTATTAAAGTCTTAACCTTTTCAAATTTCCTGGGTTTTGACGTCTTTAGACAGAAATTATAAGAAAACCGATGCAAGGATAAGGTGCATGGGACTCAGCTTAATAAATCCTAGTTAACCCCAATGATTCCTTAGTCTGTTGACAAGCTAAGTTGTTACTGATTTATATTTGGATAATAATTAGTATCTTACATAAGAATGCACAGTTTATAGTCTACTTAACTATACCTTAGTTTATAGTCTACTAAAGTAAAGTCTCGGACTAGCATTAGAGTATGGTAGTTGAGTATCAGACATCAGTGAATAACCCACGAAGATTAAAGATCGGAGAACAAACGAAGACATTTGCGAGAACTTCGACAAAGAGGTATATGAAGACTGACCCACCCTATTTACTCATGGCATATACCATTCTATTTAATGAGACTATGTCGTATGATTTCAGTAGATTTAATATTACAAAGAAGAAATTTCGAGTTCAAGCTTGTCTTGGTTAAACTCTCGAAATACGATCCAAGTAATGGTTGTTGATAAATCCTTAGCAATCTTAGTTAGAAAAATTTATTGTTTTGTTTCAATTTGATCATTTGGAAATTGCCCAAGTAACAGTGCATACTTTACATGGCTATTGGGGATGTTTCAAATTTAATTATGAGAATTTTAGAATTGCTTGGCACAAGGCACACATACTTGTATGTTTTACCTAAGTCAAAAATTTTGCGAACAGTAGAGGTTTGCGAACCCTTTACATCTGAGTTCTAGAATGGGATAGGTTTCCAAACCCATATGGTTTGACTTCGCAAACTGCCAAGGTTTGCAAACCCCTGTGACCCAATTTTGCAAACCTATACAATTCCAGTATTAGCAGAAGATCACGAACTATTCCATATGACTAATTTCTCTTTTGCTATTACTCTCATAGACACTCCGAAGACAACTTTATTCAAAAAATCACTTTAGGCTCGTGACTTATTGTTTAGTCTTGAGTTTTATTGAACACCGGTTATGCTTGTAAGTTCAAAGGCATATTTTCCGCTATGGATTATCATTGTGCACGGTTCCGGAACCCTACACCATAATGTATATTCTTCTATATAATTTCAAAGCGGACTTTTCACATGCTTACATAAATTACCAATAAGAATTTCATCTGAATTGAGAAAGTGTTCGCTTGGAACTCAAGTTATCTATTCAAACCTACCTGGAGCCTTAAAAATCTATAAATAACGAGACTCTTGCGACAGGATTTCTCAATCCCTGGCACTCTTGTGTCTTAGTTGCTAAGCTAGAGTCGTCCTCTATAACCTAGGTTCGTCACAAAATTGTATTATAAGTTACGACTTTGAAGACTTCACTTAGGGGTTAGTGAAGCCCGGACACACTATGATAGTTCTTGTATCCGGATCTTGTTCTACTAGTTATTGAAGTTAACGTCCTTTAGATCAGGAATAAGATAGATAGATATCACAAAGTTCTCTTCGTCTAAGATTTTGTGATCCTCGAGATAGATATCTAAACTCTTCTTTGATTATTTTTTTTATTGTTCTTAAGAGGTAGTTAGTGATCAAAGCTTCTCCGCTAATAGTGTGTAAGTGTTCATGATCTGTGAGGTTTTGCTGGACTTTGTCTACTGCAAATATATTTCCAAACCTAGATTGAAACATATCAAAAGAGAAATCATATAGTCTTGTCTATTAGAGGCAAACAATGTTAGAGCATCTCTCGGTCGAACTCACAAGTTTTGTTGTCTCAAGCTTGTTGTTAATGTTAGATGTACAAAACTATATCTTGATTTCTAGTCTACTAAAGTCAAGTCTCGAACTAGGATTAGAGTATGGTAGTTGAGTATCATACATCACTAAATAACCCTCGAAGATTGAAGACTGGATAACAAATAAAGACATTTACGAGAACTTCATCAACAAAGAGGTATATGACGACTGACCTATCCTATTTACTCGGCATTTACCAATCTATCTTATGAGACTATGTTGTATGATTTTAGTATATTTAATATTGGAAAGAAGAAATTTTGAATTCAGAATTGTCTTGGTTAAACTCTCGAAATATGATTCAAGCAATGGATGTCCATAACTGATAAACGCAGGTGGCATAAGGGATTCCCTTGAACTACCTAGCCCATATCTAACAAAGGTAAATGAGCCTATTAGATTCTCTAAGAAGATCTGTAATGATTTTTATTTTTTTGTTTGTTTGTTGTTGTTGTTTGTTTTGATAAAAAGAAAATTTATTGATTAAATACCAATGGTGTTTCGGTCTTTGTTCAAAAGACCACAAATAACAGAGGAGTGATTACTATAACTCTTAATACCTATTGTATTTTCTCTAATAGACTTAGCAATTGCATATGCAACCTGATTGTCATCTCAACCAATGAAAGATTATTTCTTTCATGATATTCATCTTCTCCCGTTGTATAAGAAGTGCGTCATCTTTAATGGATTCAATGACTAACTTTGCATTATCTCCTTTGTAAATTTTTGGTATTTAATTTTCTTTGACCCAACTTAATGCTTCAAGTACAACCATGCATTCTCCTGCTTATGGACTCAAGACTCTATCTATAAGGCTTCCTTTGATTCCTTCACATTCACCTTCATGATCGCGTAGAACAAGACTAGTTCTAAGTTGGTTTTAACTATGCCTTCCTAGGTAGTTTCCACTGAGATTTATAAAAGTTCATGGAGCAGTTAAAGCAGAGTTACTATCATCATGATTATACCGAACAAGGTGATAGTAGATTCTGCAAACATATTTGTGAAGGTTTAGAGGCTTTCCTTGAAAGAAAAATTCATATTTGTGTTTCCATATGATCCAAGACCATCTGTTAAGGAGTATAGCAGTTTATAATCACTGTCTATATCATTCTCATAGAATCATCTAGTAACCCATTTAAATACATTTGAACAATTGCTTCTGACAACATCAATATTGATGTTAATTCCCCTTCAAACTGCTTTAGCATGCCTAGACTCTAGTAGTAAATGTTCCATAGTTTCTTCTTAGTTATCGCGTGCACATACCACAATGTGTTTCAACGTTGTTGTAGTAAAAATCAATCTTCCATCTAGTAAGATTTAATTCATAAATGCAGATCCACAAAAATATCTTTATCATGTGGGATACATATTACATCCACAAAGAGCTCTCAAGACATCAAGTTGAATAACTCTTCCATTAATCTGAACTTCTCTATCGCACATTATCAGTTTCTTAAAAGTGTTTTTGACTGTAAGTTTACCATATTTGGTAAGCATCCATATTATACATCTTCTTTATTAGTATCCTATAACAAACCTTAGACTCTGATTGAAGTAGTTGTAACCAAAAATTAATTGAGAAGAGTGACATTCCAACTATTATTATATGGAATTACAAATTATGCAACATCTTGAAAATATCTTGAGTTGTTGCCGAAGGGAATAGGAGGACGTTTTAATCCAGCGATCCATCGATTTAACAAAATATTAGTTTTCTTACCATTATTGATTCCCATGAAGTATTTTTGTTGAACAATCTGAAGTCTTTTATCAATACCATTTCAAGTGTAAGAAGAATTTTTAGCTTCAACAGTTTGATGAATTAGATCACCATTTTTAAAGTACTTTCTTATAAGAACTTGAACTGAGCATAACTAAATTAAGTTTTTTCCAAGTCTCTAAAAGCAAAACCTCCTATATCCTTAGGCTTGCAAACCTTATGCCAGGCAAGTAAGTTGGCTCCTTTATTTATTAATATCGTTGCCCTAGAAGAATTTTCTTTGAATATATATTAATTGATTATGATATTGAGTTGAAAGCATAAAAGTGCTCATTTGATAGATATGAACTGAATCAAGAAAATGCTTGATCATAGTTGCTCTTTCTACCTGAGTAAGCGATTTAGAAGAACCAGTAGATAACCTATTCTCAAAATTTTCCTTGATTGATTTGAAAAATTCTTGTTTTGAATGTCCCAAAATAAGTGCTATCCCATATACTTCTTCTTAGAATATATGGTTTCGCCCTCAGAATGTATGTGAGAGTATCTAACAACTTCAGGTTTCGTATGTTTACTAAAGTAAACAACACACTTGTCAAAATTTATGACTTTCCCATACTGAGTACAACAATTATTAATTAATTCAAGTAAACTATTAACCAAATAAAGATTTGCTTGAGCGAAAAATCAAGCAGGCATCTGCAAAAAGCAAATGATATATGGTTGGTGATTGGGAAACCACTTTAATACATTTAGATGTCTTGAGAGGAATTATATTGCTAGTATGAACAAATATAGTGAAAGAGGGTCACCCGGTCTGAGACCCCTGTAGGATGAAATTCCTCATAAGAAGCGACATTTAGCATCACCTGATAGATAAGTAGTACTTATGCATATATGTATTAGGTCACACCAATCACCATAAAAACCAAAATATTTGAGGACCTTCACCAGAAAACTCCACTCAAGTCTGGCAGCTTTTGAAATATCAAGTTTCAGTGTTAACCATCCAGTTTGACCTCTTTATTTCTTCATGGAGTGTATGATTCTTAAACTATAACACTATTGTCACTGATTAGTCTTCTAGTAACATAGGTTGTTTGATATAGAGAGATAGTTTTCTCCATTAGTGGCTACATCCTGTTTACAAGAAGTTTGGAAGAATCCTATTATTGGGGCTTTAAAGTCCATGGGATTTTGGGGCTTTATTTGGTTCTAGCATCCTAAAAATGGATAGGGGGAACCTAATCAATAGTAAAAATCAAATATACCTTTCCCTATAAACATATTATAATTTAACTATTATAAAAAAAAAAAACTTTTCTTCTTCTTCTTCTTCTCTTCTCCTTTATTTCATCATCATTTCATCATGATGAAAATGATGATCATAATTTCATCACGATGAAATCATGATCGTTAAAAAACTCATACTACAATTCCTCTTTCTGTCTTCTTCTTCTTCTCCATCACATCGTGGTTCTCCATCGCATCGTGATGAAGATCATGATCATAAAAAAAACAAAATCTAAATCTATTATTGTTCTTTCTCTCTTTTTCTTCATCTTCTCCATTGCGTAGAGTTGGATAAAATAAAAACCAAAACTAAGAAAATCCACCATTTATTTTTACTTTTGATTGACTTAAAAATTCGATTCGATTAATTTGAGGAAAAAAAAAGTTTCTGAAACTGTATAACGGCTGGGTATTCAAACATTCCCAACCATACGTGAATCATGTATTGCGGTTGAAAAATACATTTTTCCCAATCGTGAACCCTTTACCTACCTGTACGGTTGGGAAAGTAAGAAATAATTTCGGTTAGGTTTTCCCCAACCGTAACTTGAACTTTCGGCTTGGAAAACCTAGTCGTAACTGTTTCTGATACATACAAAAAATAGAATAAAAAAATCGGTTGGGAGTTCTTGTCGACCCAGCCGTGAAAGTATCTTACGGCTAGGAAATCTCCAATTCCGAGCCGTAAATTATTATTCATGGCTGGGTCGACAATATTTGTCAACCGTAACTGCAAAAAAGTCCAGATTTTTTCCAATTTTTATTAGTAGTGAATCAACAAAATTATCATTGGGAATCAAGTATAAGGTTCTCCTTAGTGTTTTAAAAAGTTTCAAAAAAAAATTAAACAAATTTCCAAAATCATCTTCTCGGATCAAAAAAAAAAAAAAAAAAAAATTGATGAAAAAAAATTAGTCGAATAATTAATCTTAATCTATACACTAATCATTATTAATTTGGTTAATCATCATAATTAACACTAATCATATTGGGGGTACTTTAGGCATTATTGAAAATAGTTGGATAAGGGGCTATAGAATTACTACTAATGACCCAAAAAAGCCCTCAAAGACCATTGACTTCAAAGCCCCAATAATATGATTCTTTTGGAAATAATCTTATAAGAGGAATCGCACAAACTAGTCTATAATCTGTTGCATATATTGATTTCTTCTTCTTTGGAATGCGAGAAATGTAAGTGTTGTTAATCTGCCAAAAGATGTGCTTAGACTGAGAGGATCTATTAACCATCGTACCAACAATGTGCCAATAGATTTCTAGAAACCAGCTTGAAAACCTTTTGTACCTGGAACACTTCAGTTTTTCATACTCTTCAAAGTAGAATGAATTTCTTAAGAGGCCTTAAGAGCATTATATTGTCATAAACAGTTGTTACGGTGGGTAAGACATAGTAAGGAATTTTATCCATAACATGAGTAGTGGAAGTACTTATTGTTGGACAACAATTATATTTTAAGAAAATATTAACTTCTTGTTTTCTTTTGTGAGTGAAAAACATATTAGTCCCATATCGGGTAGTTTATATTCATAAGTAGTATTAATAGATTATGTAAACAAGTTTCCCTCGTATTATTGAAACATTCAAGGAAAAGGGTTTCTCTATATTTTGAGAGAGACCCAAAGAACAATGTTTTTTGTTTTTTTTCTTAAGTTGTTTGAGATTTTCCTTCAAGGGTTTTATGAGTTGACAAGCTCAAGTTGAGCATCTACTACGTATGCTAGTAGTAGATGTAGTTGGGAATTTTATCCCAGAGGCATCCGTCCCGTGGGGCTATAGCATCACTCTTGAGTATAGGCGGGCGTTAATATCTTAAGGACATCGTGTTGAACACGTGATCACTCTATTTTTTCAAAGTTTTTCCTTGTTGTGCGGAGATGTGGATATTTGGGAAGCTCATCTGTTTCGTCAAATCACTTCCGTTACAAAAAATCTCAGTATAAATAACTTTTCTTTATTTGATTTTCTCTCATTTTTGATTATTGAAACCAACACTTATCTCTTTCAGACGATGAGTAACATGCTAAGCTATTTAACCTCTAGTCTATAGCCATTTGGTTATTGTGATCTTGAATTGACTTAATACTATTCCTGGTTCTTTTGCTAT
Source organism: Papaver atlanticum (assembly GCA_023531105.1). Lineage (NCBI taxonomy): Eukaryota > Viridiplantae > Streptophyta > Magnoliopsida > Ranunculales > Papaveraceae > Papaver > Papaver atlanticum. The sequence goes on from JAJJMB010011896.1 coordinate 1,713,487, forward strand.
TGGCGTTGGTCCTGGTATGAAAGTGTTTCTTATTTTTATTTATGTTTGTTATGAAGTGATCTATGAATTTTTGTTAGTAAAATTCATTTATTATCTTGTTCCACTTGTTTAATTCTCTAGTGATATGAGCCACTTGATTATGAATGTTGGAAGCTGGATGATACATGTGTATCTTCCTCTCCCCGGGAACTAGTGATCCTAAATACGGATTGAGGATAGAATTATAATTTAGGAGGGATTACGGATTTAAGGCAGTATTCTTGTAGAAGGAAAATAGATTCCTAAAGTAAGGAAGTATACCTAGATAAGGAAATACTTCTTAGACAAGGTAATATTCCTAGATAAGGAAATATACCTAAAAAAAGAATTATTCCTACAAAAGGAAATAGATTCCTAAGAGGTTTGGGAAACCATACCAAGCCTATTAATAGGGATGTTTAGCTCATAACTAAACACATCGGAGAGAGTGTGGTTTGACACCTAGAAAAGGAGGTTTAACACACAAAAAACCTAGAGAAAGCTTAGAACATTACTTGTGCAAGCTTAGCAAATAGTTTAAGGTTGATCCACTGTTTAGGGAAGATTGTGAGCGTAACAAAGAGAGAATTGTAATTGTTTTCTTGTTTATAATATAGATAAGATATCTTTCTTCGAATTACTACTTTGTGTTCTGTTTTCTAAGTTTTCGTCTATTATTATTCTGAATTCCACCTTTATAGTAATAGCTAGCAAGGTATAAAGATCAATATGTACCAAGTTGGCATCACGAGCAAGGTTAGTTTCTAGAGTAAATCCCTGTGGTTTATGGTTTTCACTAGATCTCTCTACATAAAGCTTGGTGAGGTACTCGAGAAGCTAGAAGACGTTAAGATAGTAAGGGGATCAAGGATGACAAAGTCATACGATGAACCTGAGCAAAGCGAACCACAAACTATGAAAGAAAAGGTGGCTACGCTGCAAACAGACATGAAGTCTATTCAAGTTACCCTTAAGGAACTGAGTGAATGTATTCGTTCTCATACACCTAAGCCGAAGATGAAGAAAATGATTACACCTTCACCTGAAGCTTCGGAAAAAGATGATTCAGAATAAGACAATTCAGAAGAAGAAGAAGAAGAAGAAGAAGATGAGGATGAAGAAAAGAAGAAAATTGAGTTTCTTAAAAGTCCTACATCAACTAAACCTCATGATAAGAATCTGAAAATTGATTTTCGTGTTGATATCCCACTTTAGGATGGGAGTGTCGATGTAGAAAAATTGGATGATTGGATTGAACGTCTAGAGACGTATTTTTGTTTCTTTGAATATGGTTCAAAGGAACAGATTTTTTTCACGGTATTGAAGCTACAAAAGCATGCTCTAACCTGGTGGAACGCTTATCAAATAAAAAACCTAGGTAAGGGAGTATTGTCGTGGAAAAGATTCAAGGAAGTTGTAAGGAAACAGTTTTATCCAGTTGGCTACCTTGAGGAGAGATGGTTCAAGTGGTACAACTTGAAACAGACCTACAACCAAACTGTGCAAGAATATACTTTGGAATTTCATAATCAAGCTATGATTTTGGATTTAGACTTGGGGGATTATGTTATCTATATGAAGTATATCTCCGGGTTCCATGAGTATATACGGAAGGAGTTGAGGATGTTTTCAGTTGATACTATTGCCGAAGCAAGTATAAAAGCTAATGCTATTGAAGGCAGGCTTAAAAAAACTGATTTTGAGGGAAACGTTAAGGGGAAGTCTGGAAGGTTCGTCGCTAAAGGAGATGAAAGGAGCAAAGAAAAAGGGAAGTCTAACGACAAAATTGGTTTGGTTTGCACTCATTGCAAACAGACAGGGCATGTTTTCGAAAAGTGTTGGATGAAGTATCTTAATCTAAAACCAAAAGGGTTGCAGAAGAAAGAAGCCATGATGGAAACACTATTCGCACAAGTTCCAAAAGAAGTCTAAGGACTAACAGAACCTAATCAAAAGCTCTCTCTAATGGCAGGAGGCATAGAAGAACTTACAAAAGACGATCCTAGGGAACGACTCTTCACGGTTAAGATGCAGGTTAAGACAACACTAATAGATGTTGTTATTGACCCGGGAAGTCATAAGAATTTACTTTCACATTCTTTGGTACAGAAGTTGGGTTTGAAAACTTTCAAATATCCGAAACCATATCCTTTAGGGTGGCTTCAAAAGGAAGGTGGTCTACAGGTTGCATAGCAGTGCACGTTCAATTTTGCTTTTGATGAGTCATACATTGACGAGGTTACATGCGATGTGGGTCTATTGGATGTTTGTCAAGTTGTACTTGGTAGTCCTTACTTGTGGGATCGAGATGAAGTTTTACATAAGAGGGAGCAGAAATATACCTTTCCCAAAGATGGGAAAACTTTTGTAATACGAGCTATAAACTCTCCTCTTGAGAGAGAAAGATTGATTACAGCCACTTAGGATAAACGGTAGGTGAATGCTAGTATAAAGTTCATTCTCCTTATAATCCGTTCTCTTGACGAGAATCGGAGTAGAGTTTTCTTGGAAGTCCTAACCAAACAAAAAGAAGAAGACCCAGGGAGGTTGAAGATGTTTGAACCACCATTACTAGATGATGATGGAGATGACAAGATGATCTTGCCACATGCGGAAGACTTTTGGTTTGATAGAGAAGAACCACTCGAAGAGGATTGCATTACGGAGCAAAGAGTAACTAAGACAAGACAATAAGATAAGGACGCTTTTCTAATTGGAAGTCAAAGTCAAGTTCCCAGCAATGAGAGATGGTTCATCTGGGTGAAAGGAACTCTCGGGTTCCCTAACCCCCAAATCTAACTTTCACAGGAGTTCAAGTTCTTGAGGGGGGAGGGGGGGTGCATGATACATGTGTATCTTCCTCTCCCCGGGAACTAGTGATCCTCAATACGGATTGAGGATATAATTTTAATTTAGGAGGGATTACGTATTTAAGGCAGTATTCCTGTAGAACGAAAATAGATTCCTAGAAGGTTTGGGAAACCAAACCAAAGTAAGGAAGTATACCTAGATAAGGAAATACTTCCTAGACAAGGTAATATTCCTAGATAAGGAAATATACCTAGAAAAAGAATTATTCCTACAAAAGGAAATAGATTCCTAAGAGGTTTGGGAAACCAAACCAAGCCTAAACACATCGAAGAGAGTGTGGTTTGACACCTATAAAATGAGGTTTAACACATAGAAAACCTAGAGAAAGCTTGGAACAGTACTTGTGCAAGCTTAACAAAAGGTTGATCCACTGTTTAGGGAAGATTGTTAGTGTAACAAAGAGAGAATTGTAATTGTTTTCTTGTTTATAATCTAGAGAAGATATCTTTCTTCGAATTAATACTTTGTGTTCTGTTTTCTAAGTTTCCGTCTATTATTATTCTAAATTCCTCTTTTATAGTAATAACTACCAAGGTATAAAGATCAATACGTACCACTGGATATGAGTTTGCAGAGTGCTGAGCTCATCCGTTTTTTGGTCGACATTACCAAAATGTTCTCTATTCCATTTTGATAGTTGTTTTCTAGTTGAATGATCTTAACAAATTGTAAAGCAGGTGTACCACTAACACTAATTTTCCAAGCATTAGCACTAACGTACGAATAAGCATCATCATTCAACCGGCTATGAAACGCTTCCAACAACATAATTGAATCAGTAACTAGTATGATATGGATATGGTTACTTCCAACCTGATTTAAAAGACTCCAGTTCATCCAATTCTCAAGCCAATCATCCCCTTAATCCTCATCCTTGCCCAAAATGTCTGCAAAGAGAATTACTCAAAAGTCAGATATTCACATATTGTGCCTGCATCTACTTTCTCATTCGCATGCGTAAACGAGATAAGTTACTAGACATCATATCTCCTATTTAGATAAGATCAAGTGATTCAAGTCACCAACAAAGTGCAGGGTTAAGAAAGCAACGTAACAGAATGACAATAATCTACATATATCACTTACTAAAACAATGTCAATAGAATTTAAGTGCAAAGGAATCAACTCTAAGAGTTTCCATGGATGAAAACACTGATAATATTTTACATATCAGTCATGACTTATTATCGAACTGAAGCTAATCCTTCACATCAAAATTCCACAATACAATAACAACTTCTATGACCTCCAAGGAAGTAGTTTGTTAGAATGAATCTGCCACTTTCTCTTTAATCTTCATATGCAAGCCCTAAGCAATTACAGAATCATACTGGACAGCTACATACCTTTGTGATTTACTGACTCATAGATAATGAAATTGAGTACTTCCTTATCATATGTATACCAAATAACGAACATAACGTATACCAAATAAAAGAAATTTTCATTTCTTTATTCCATGTTCATATTGATCATATGTCAAAAGCAATACAAACTTTAGTGCAACTGATTGCAACTCCACTAACCATAGAGATAAATCATGATATGCAAAAGAAATGACAGTTGGAATTTTACACATGTAGTTGGTACACTACTGAACCATATGCAACTCTAAGGTGGCAAATAGCTATCTATGCATGCTATATTCCTTAAGACAACTATAAAAGGGTGACTGCATTCACAGTTCTTTCCCTCATTACCAAACAGACAAGCTCTCTCAAAAGTATTCCAATTTAGAAACTCTAACTGGATTCAAGTGACAAACAGTTCTTCTTTTTTCTTAACAGAGACATGGCTATAAGCAAGTCACTCCTAGCTACTATTTCTCTTCTGATCTTCTTTACTTTTGTGGTGGAAAGTAGGATTGATAGAAAGACTTTAGGTTTTGGGTAAAAGTAAAAGTAAATTAAGTTGACAAAAAACAAGCAATACAAATAAGATTAAATGTTGAAAAGCAATACAAATTTTAATTCAAAAAAGAAGAGAAGAGATTCCATTACCATCTTCAATGATGGCATTGTCATATGGTACATAGTCACATATGAAATCAAGAGAGATAGGTTTCTGCAACCAGATTTGCGTACAGAGAAGTGCTTCAACTGTCCTGGCAGATAGCGAGCTTCTCCATGGAGTAAGAATGCGCTTTCCAGTACTGAATGCAGACTTTGAAGCAACTGAGGACACTGGTATTGCCAAAATATCCTTCGCCATAAGTGATAGTACCTTATACTTGGTACTATTAGCCTTCCACCAAGACAGAATATCAAAATCCCTAGTAGATGTTACACAGTCATCAAGTAAATACCTTTTAAGTTCTGACTTTGGATGAGTAGAGTGAACATTCATTCTTCGCCTTTTCTTCCTCGACTCAAGCATATCCTCAATGTTCTCTTCTTGCACACAAACTACCATGTCATCTACACCTGCAGCAGTTGTTGACCCAGTACCTAAGACATCAGCACAATCAATATTAGTAAATGATGATGATAACAATATTTATAATCTTTAACAGTAGAACAAAAGAAGATAACTAAAGTCCAAAAGCTGATGTCACCTTCATCTGCATTGGCATTTGAATACATGGTGTTGTACTCTTCGTATAGTTGTCCCATATATTGTTTCACAGCTTTCAAAACAGTTCCAACCCTGAAATCATCTTGCTCATACAAACATTCAAGATCAAACTTCAAACCAGACTCTTTCTCTCGAGGATCAAGCAACTTAGCAAAAAACAGAACAGAGTTCGTATCTTCATAATCCCCCCAATATGTGTTGTACTTTTTAAACATTACTTCTGCCATCCTAGAAATATGATAATCTCGGTTTCCTATAGCTCTAAGACGAACCAACTGTTCATGAATCAAAGCCAACTGCCATAAAAACTCATGTGTAGTAACATGTATTGAAGCAGAGAACTTAACAGTAGCATCAAAGAAGATTTTTAAACATTTCACAAGACTCCTAGCATATGACCAGTCTGCAGCATATGGAGCATGATGACGGGGCTTGTTCTTTTTCTTCGTATTCCTCTTTTTAGTTACATCTCCTTCACATTCAGATTCACTAGAACTAAGAAAATAATCTTCACTATCAATTACAACAGTGTCATCATCAGTATTAGGTAAAGCTTCACATTCATATTCTTTGAAAATATACTTATCTCGAAAGCTCTTATCTTCTCTTTCTAACCTCTTAAAGACCTTCTCATATGGAATGCAGCTTCAAGCATTAGATATGTAGCATTCCACTTGGTTTTCACATCTAAGAAAACCATCTTCTTGCAATCAATCTTCTCAAGAGCAGCACATTCTTTGAATTTGGCTAACCTAGAGGGAGAACCGGTATCATACTTGATAACTGATCTGATCCTGCTAATTAACTTGTGATACAACAGAACCGGTAACATACTTGATAACTGATATGATCCTGCTAATTGACCTGAAGAAGAGATTTAAGCATTAAAAAAATAAAAAAATATATAACCTGCATGTATTGAGCTCTAACTGTTGCTCTTGTCCAATTGATGACACTGGTTTGAAGATACTCAATCGCCACAGTATTTGCACTGACATTGTCCAAAGTCACAACGAAAAGATCTTCTAGCCCCCAATCCAGCAAACATTTCTCAAGCATTTTCCCAATTTCCACTCCAGTATGACCCTTGATCTGGCAAAACAGGATGATCCTCTTTTGAAGCTTCCAATGAATATCAACAAAGTGCACTGTCACACACATATAATTGAAGTTGTTTGGAGATATCCATGTATCAGTTGTGAGAGAGACTCTTTGTTTACTTTCCTTGAAATATTTCTTCAACTTTTCTTTCTCATCTTTGTAGATTGTTAAAAGATCTCTGTAAATGGTCATTCTGCTTGGCACCTTGAATCTAGGTTCTAACTATTCATTATATCTTCTAAACCCTTCTCCTTCTACAATTCTAAATGGAAGTTCATCTATTATGACAAACTCAGCCAATCTCCTTCTACACATATCCTTGTCATAACTAACAGCAACCAGTTGCGATGACTGTCCTGGTCTTGGTGGTGGAAACACTAAACTCTGTTGTCCCTTCATCTTCTTGTTGGGATTCTCAGGACATGTGCCTAAATGTGTCTTCATGCTGGAGGTGCCATTTCCTCGACTATCAGCTTGCAACTTCTTCTTGCAGTGTTTACATTGTGTGTTTTTTTCATTGAGCCTTACAAAATCATTTCATACTTTCGATCTCACTTTTCCCTTCTTCTTTGGTTCACTTTCAGGTGAAGGGACCTGTGTAGCCTGCTGTGTTTCTTGTGTAAAATCAACTTGAGGTGTTACAAAAGGTGTCACTTCAGTAGACTCAACTGCAGGGGATTGAGAGGCTGGAGATGCACCTGCCATCTTGCAGCTCGATAACGAAACTGAACTTGATCCAAGCATTACCACTTAGTTACATCCCCTGCAAAATGTAAACAAGTTAGTTGAGTTGGAAATGGATAGCAGGTTCTTAAAACAAGCACACATATCACTATAACAAAACAAAAACCCTTGTAAATACACTGCAAATATAACATTACATAGTTATGAATGAACTAATCATATCATGTGAATTAGAAAGCCATCTATGAAACAAACAAACTCAAATAAAGTTTTCTACTATCATTTGAAGAACTGGTTATTGTTTTCTAAAGTAGTAGTTAAAAATAGGATTAATATTCTGAGTAAAAGCTCACAATTGAAAGCCAATTAACCTAAAACACTGAATATGAACTAATCAACATAGGGTCTTATCAAATCACCATTATCATCAAACTCAAACAAACTAAAACTCAAATAAGCAAGAAACCATACTATGAAACAAACCCATATTATATGAAACAAGCTCAGATCTATAAGCCCTATAAATCTCTATCAAAAAACAAATAAAAATCTCTGAACAAAAATCTTTGAAATAATCCGCAACTTTATTTAATGAAGAACTCCAGCTGCTCCTGCTCCTCAAGGTCTGAGAACATAAAAACAAAAACAAAAATTATAACCCTAACATAAATCGATTGACAACATAAATCGATTGATAACAGAAATCAAACCATCTGTTGATAGTGAATCAAAAGAAACCCTAAAAATAAAAATAAAACCTAGAAATTGTTTAAAAAAAAAAATCAATCGAGGAGAAGGAGAAGGAGAAACAGAAGAGGAGAAAACACTTACCGATGTGTATCTCTTGATAGAGGTGGTGGCGCTCTTGAGTATTGAATCTCTTGATAGAGGTGGTGAACTGTAGATGGAGGCGACTGGAGTGGAGAGAGAGACAAGTCTCGGAGAGGAAGAGAAGAGAAAGGAAGAAGCTGCTAGAATTTTAGGGTTTCAAAATATATAGTGTAGGGTTTAATCTAGACGACTAGGATTGATCGGGATAAAAATAAATCAACGACCTACAATATTCGGTTTTTCGGTTCGGTTAGGGTGCAGTTATGGGTAAAACCGTTGACCGCACCGAAGATCTAATGGTTAACAAAATTAAAACCGTGACCAACCGTTGGATTATCGGTTCGGTTATCGGGTTCGGTTTGCGGTTACGGTTCAGTTCTGTGCAGGCCTAGTTAGAGGAGAATCAATCTCGGGGGTTTTATTCTTTGGATGCTCAGTTCTTTCGTTGCAATTTGGAAATCGAAACAGGTATTCCACGAAATCATAATAACAACTTGTTGAAATTATAATTTGTTCTGGTTATTCCCTTAGAATTTGCGCACTTTAATTTAGCAGCTAAAATTTCTGAATCAATCACAAAATCTAGATAGAGTTAATCCCAAAACTTATGCAAACAAATCATTTCTGTTTTGTTTATGTGTCTAATGATGTCTAGGAGAATATTAAACAAGACGGTCGAAGTTAGGAACAATATTGGGAAGATACCAACTCCAGTATCATCGGATTTGGGGAAGTTTCATACACTAGCAGGGAGCACCAACAAACTTATTAATGGACAAATTCAGTGTCGTCAAGTTGGAACTTATCCACCTTATTAGAATACCACCACAAGATGTTTTGGGGCAACGCCATTAGAGAAAGTGGAAAAGTCAGTTGTAAAAGGGAACACACAAACAGATATTTGAGGCAAACCGTGCTGTTTTCTGGCCTATGAATCTAGGAATGGAAGAGATATCGAAAGATTATGTTCACCAGGAAGTTAACCGTGAATGGGTCTCGGTTTATTTGAGAGTTTTTTCTATCATTGATTCATTGTGATGAAAGATCTTGTCTTGGCTCTTGTTTGAACTTGTTGAAGAACCTAACTGGATGACCTCATACTTTGCCTAAGAACTACCTTACAATAAGCACCTTCAACACCAAATGCACAATGATCGGTCATCAGGTGGATTTAAGATAAGGGATATTCTTCTTTTAGCCATTGTTGTTCTGGTTCTTTTCATTTCAGCATTATTGGAAGTGATCCTTTACGTTGCTTCTTTCTAATCTTCTGTTTTCTGGACTTCACTTGTTGGATGTGTTTTGTATCCTCCCCAAGAGTTTTACCTAATAATTACATGCTTAAGTTCTGCAGATGTGGGAGTTCGGCCAAATAATTGCATGCTTCGTTTTTGGTTTCTGCCCTAATGAAATCATGTGATAATATCTCGTCTGTCTTTTGCTTCTCTAGTTCTCTTTTTACCGTTTGTATACCCAAACTAGTGACCTTTTTTTTTTCCTCCCTGAAAAGGAGGGAATGCATTAATCAAAAAAACCAAAGTTAGGAACATGGATCCAAGAAGGAGATCCACAGATCACAAAGAAACAATAAATAAGAGCGAAACACAAAGGCCCATAAAACATCACTTAAAGCAAAACCTGAAATAAGCCTTATCAGGCATTTCCATGCAATGCAAAAAATCCGGCTTTGAGTTGTAGCGACGAATCTGACCTCTTCCCATAGTAGCTCCTCTCTTGGCAAAACAATCAGCTGAGAAATTGATTTCTCTATAACCATGTCTAAAATGAATACTGTGAAAACAAGATTCAATTCTATGTCATCGAGACCAAAATATCCAAGGTAGGTTATCCTTCATGAACACCGAAATAATGGACCTAGAGTCAACACCGAAATAATGGACCTAGAGTCGGTCTAAATAATGATGCTCCACTTTTGACTAACAATAGCCCACTCCATAGCTCTTATTACAACCATTATCTCAGCAATAAAATTAGTGGCTACCCCAATATCACCAGATTCAGCCACAACAAATTCACCCATACAATTACGAGCCACAAAGCCATAACCAGCCAAACCAGGGTTACCCTTGGACTCTCCATCACAACACAACAATATTATATTATTTTCAGGTAGGAGGAAGTAGCACTCAATAACTCTGAAGAACTTGATAGGTCTATGCTCAATATTGAAGAAGTTCAAAATGTTAATATCGTAATCAGAATTCCACATAGAACCTTTAAGTCTAATTCTACAATCATGAGTGAAGCGTATGATTCTTTTTCAAAATTACTAACATCCTCAGAAAAATACATTTTGTTTCTGGTAAGCCATAGTTCCACCATAGTGCAGAAACTAGCTATTATCCAAAGTTTTTGAATAACATGACTTTTATATCTACTGAAGGACAATATATCATCAAAAGAAAGAAGGTTGGGGAAGGAAAAAATACCTACTAACCAGCTTCATAGCAACCGACCGAAATTGCAGTGCCACATAATGTGCTCCATAATATCCTGGTCCTGATGACAGATGTAGCACCTTGAAGCATTATTAAAACCTCTTTTCTTCATATTCTCATCAGTAGCTCCCACATTTCTTGTGATTTTCAAACATTGCTAGCTATAGCAGGGTGAATACAGGGATTCCAAATCTTCTTATACCAGTAGAGACTAGGATATTTAATCCTGACTTTGTCAATTGCAGCTGTAACTGAAAATTTCCCAGAAATGTCTCCACACCAAATCATTTGATCCTCCTTATGCAGAATGGGAAGGTCATTAACAAAAAAGAAAGCTAAGAAATCTTCAGGGATTACCCACTGATGATTAGAAATTAAGTAACTCACTTTCATATCTTTGTGTTGAGCAATATAATCATTATTAGGAAACAATTGAGAAATAAGACTATCATAAATCTAAGAATCGTACCACACAGAGATGGAATCACCACTCCTAACAATCCATCTAGTTTTTTCCTGTAAGTCATTCATAATCCATTTCAATCCAGGCCAGACAGAGGATTTTCTATAATATGTAATCCAATTGTCATTCTTATCCTTATATTTAGCCAGAAAGAACTTAGACCATTCAACATCAACAGTTTGAATCCTCCGCAGAAGCTTCATAAGAAGAGCTTTATTAATATCTTCAAATTTTATTAAACCTAAACCTTCTTCTTCAACAGGGGAACAAGTTTGATCCCATTCAAGAGTATTAACTTTCCTAGTCTCACTGTTACCAAACCACAAAAAGTTTTTGATGATTTGTTCATATGTATTGATCACTTTTTAAGGCCTCTTGTAGATAGACATGTTGTTGATAGATATACTACAAAAAACAAACTTAATTAAAGTAATCCTGGATTTCAAAAAAAAGTAACTTACTTATCCAACTTGCCAAAGTGTTTTGAAGATATTCCACAAAGGACCAAACATGCTCAGACTTGACTCTACCTAACATAAGAAGAACACCAAGGTATTTATCAGGAAATGAAGACAAATCCATTTGCATAACAGAAGCAATCTGCATTTTTCTCTCATTAGAGGTACCATCAACAAAACATTTGCTTTTAGCTGTGCTCACCATTTGACCCGAAGCAGCTTGATAATCAAAAAGCAATTTTTTTAAATTTTCCAAAGACTTAATCCCACCATTACAAATGATGAAAATATCGTCTGCGAAAAAAGGTGTGAAGGATGAAGACCATTTCTTACCACCATTGGATGCAATTTACAATTATGAATATATTGAGTTATTTTTCTACTAAGGATATCCTCAGCAATGATAAAAAGAATTAGAGAAAGGGGATCACCCTGCTTTACGCCCCTACTAACACCAAAATATCCAACAGGGCCACCATTCATCATTATAGAGATTTTAGTAGTTTTGAATAAAGCAAAAATCCATTCGCATAATTGATCAGAAAAACCAAATCTTCTTAAAGCTTCGAAAAGAAAATCCCAGCTAAGAGTGTCATATACTTGGGAAATGTCTAATTTCAAGCCCACATTACCTCCTCTTCTTTTGGTACTCATTTCATTAACAAGTTCAGAAGCTAAAAGAACTAGTGACCATATAGCATAATGGTTACTTTATCCGGGTTCATTGAAAAGGTTATTGTCTATTTGTTTTTTTGGTTTTAGTGAGGTCATGTGTCGCTTTTAATGGCATAAATGCGACACAGGATGTTCTGCGACCAGATGGGGCAGTGAGGTCATGTGACGCTGCGGCTGTTCTTTTCGTGCTGTTGTCACCTTTTATTTTATAGTTGAAGGTTATCAAACCCTTTCGTTCTGGTTATTAGCCAGAGTGACAGACCACACTTTTTTTTAGTTACATGGAAATTTATACCGTATGAGAATCAAGCAATTTGATCAGTAATTCATGGCCAAAAGAAAAATTTTGGCACTTAATCACCTGAATGATCTTGCAGAACATGTCATTGTACACCAAGAAGTAGTTACCAATGGTGTTGATATATTTTATATGTTGTGTTTTGCAACCAGGGTTATGATAAAGCATTAAGTTCAATTGTGAAGGTTTACGAAAAAAATCAAATATTGTTGTAAGGCCTTTGGTCCAAGTGTGCGACCCTTCTATATGTAACCAAGGTTTACACCCATATATGGAGGATTATTCCTATGTAATATGTATCTCATATCTTATGAATAATCTCTTCTTCTCTTGCCTATCTCTGGTGCTTCCATATTACTACAACACGTTATCAGCACGAGTCTATCAACTGTGCAGTTTTTTATTATTCGTTCGAGATTGTTGAAGAAGTACTTATTGAAGACATCAGCGTGGTTCTAATCATATTTTACAGGTGCTTGAGTACAACCAAAGAAACATAATTTTGTGGGTATACTTTGCCTCTATTACATCCAATCCCGAAGTCTGATAGCACGCATGAGGTGCAACAACTTAAATAAGTGTGTGATCAATCTGAACAAGGTCTTAGGCTAATTCCTATGGTGTGCTAATCTAGCATCTAGATTGGCAGCTAGGCCAACCTCCTAAGTCCTATGGCAGTGCTAATCTAGCATGCTAGTCGCAGAATCAAACAACAACAAAAATTCTGCTTTTCGCTGAATGGAACAGCGCTTGACCAGTCAACCAGGTTGACTATGCGTTGAACCATTCCGCACATAGTCTATCAGCCGTCAGATAAGAAAATAACCGTTATTTTCAACGGCTGGAAATGTTGCGTTGTACCATTCCGCTCAGAAGCGCTGAACCATTCAACGCGGGCTAATTTCAGCCATCATATCAAAAATGACCATTAATCTCAACGATTCTGATTTACTGGACGTTTGAAATATTAACAGTTATATTTTCAGGAAACCCTATAAATAGAGAACTACTTCTCCTTCATCCCTCACACCAAAATCTATTGATTCTTTTCTTTATTGATTTTCTTCTTCTTCTTCTTCACCTAATACAATTTTGTTCGTACAAAATATGACATACTTTTGTACAAAAGAGGATGATGCACTAATTACCGCTTGGATTATAGCAAGCAACGATCCGATTATAGGAAAAGATCAAAAAGGTAAAGAATTTTGGAAGAGGATTATGGAAGAGTTCGTTAAAAGATATCCTAATGGTGGAGATAGGGACAAAAATTCATTACAATCAAGGTGTAACACGTTGAGATCAGAAGTGAGGAGATATATTTCATACATTAGACCCTACTTACGAAACAGACCTACGAGATTGTCAGTCTACGATTATGTAAGTACTTGAATTTTTTTAATTTTTTTTCCTTTCCAAAGAGCGAGACACTAATACATTTTTTCCCCAGTACCGTCTTGGAAAACAGAATTTAAGAGACCTTGGAGACATGAATCGGTTTTCAAGCTCCTGAAAACCTATCAACCAGACTACAATCCAGCGGTGAATAATGATGATGGATCTACTCAAAACACTCAACCTACTCAATATAGTCAACCTTCTCAAGACACTGAAGCTGGTACTTCCGCTGCAGTAACTATGGATGAAGATTTGGAGGACATGGCAATGTTTGGTAGCTCACCATCTACTCTTGGTTCCAAAACCTCAGCATATCGTGTAGAAGACGTTTTTTCGAACAAACAGATGATGTTAGAGGTGCAGGGAGAGATTCTTACAAACGAAGGGCTCGTGAGGCTAAAGCATCGCAGAGAGCAGATGACGAAATGGATAAGATCATCGAACTTCTTGAAAAATCACAAGCATAAAGAGTTTCCAAGTATGAAACATAGAAACGTACCTTAAGAAGCACATGGAAAACTCTACAATCTTGGCATAAACCCAACAAAGAGAAAGTAACTTGAAGATCCTACACCAAAATATCAATGGAGTGGAGGATTAGGAGAAACCCCTTTACAAAAAATGGAAGAACGATATTTTGGTCCGTAATGGCTTAGAACCTATCCTCTAAATTAAAGTGTATATTAGTAATACTTTAAGTTATTTAGAAGTTCATTTTTAAGTTTTAATTAGAAGTAGAATTTTTATTTCAATGTACTTTTTTAATTTCCTCAAAAAACATTGTAACCTTGTTTTGCAATGTAATGAAAGAATTCCTTAGTTTGGTAAATTTTCAAATTTTGAAACAAACAACCGTCAGAACAAATTATCAAACATTTCAAAATTCAAATTTTGAAAAATAACCGTTGGTGGTGTAAACTAGGTGTAGGTAAAAAAAAGGTCAAACTCTGTTTGCGCTGTAATTCAGTGCAGGGAAGCTGCGGTGAACCATACAACGCAAACAGTCAGCGCTGAATGTTTCAGCACAGATACCCTGGAATATTCTTCCCTGCGCTGAACCGTTCCACGAAAAGGTGGTTTCGGCTGCGCTGAACCATTCAGCGTAACTATCTCGCTACTACTTCACATGCGAGATATATCTAGAGAGAGAAGTAGTGTTAAAAAATAGACAATGCTTTTTTTTCTATTCTGCAACACTTTTTGGCTAATCTAGCAGCCAAATTTAGCCCATAGGACTTAGTCTTAGGGTTTTTATGCACTCTTGATGGTCGAGTCACTAAAGTCCCTGTTTGGTCACCAAGCCAGAATCAAGAAGTGAAATTCATAAAAAGAAGTATGGTCTGCGGCCTACGGATTGCAGTTTTCCTTGTTAACAAAATTTCTGGTGTATGTGTTATTTCTTTTCTGCATTATATTTTTTTTATCTTTATAATTGAAATATCACAGGTAGTACGTTGTAAAACCTAGATAATATTAGCTCAACTGTATTAGAACCTACACAATTGTTCTTGTTGAATTCGTATATTGAAATATAGATTACAAGACTTGTTCTTATCGGAATTCGGTTCTAGTATAGTTCGGGTACATACAAGATTTACCTTGTTAAACAATTTTGTATACAATTTGGTAATCAAACGTATATATTGTATAAGGATTATCTATATAGGTTCACGAACAAAAATGTTGGTGGTGTACTAGGTACCCTCTCCTTTGCAAGCATGTGAGAAATTTTCCTTGAATCACAAAGAAGTTGTGCATCCGTATATTTATCGTAATAAGCTTTGTGTACCAAGTGGCTGGCCCAAGAACAATGGTTAAGTTGTTCATGAACCATTAAACATTTGTGGAGTTCAGTAACTTTCAAAGACTAAATCTATTTGTGAATTGTTTAAAATAGCTTGTGAACAAATTGTCGTCTCAGGGATTTGAAACTTTTCATATCCAATAAGTTCGCAAACTGTCCAAATCAGTTCATGTAATGATGAGTGTGTAAACACAAATAACTTACATCTAAATTTATATTTATTAAATTTTTTATTTATGTACAAATTTAATGTCTTTTTTTTTAGTTTTGCAGTAGTTTGAAATTAATCTTGATGGGTTAAAAGTCTGTATTTTTCCGTAAAAATGGATAAATATCGGAGGCCAATTCCAATGTCTCTGTCGACGACATGAAGAAACGAATTTTCATCTTTGAATTAATCTAATAGGCCAAATTGTACGTCAAAACATGAAACAATAACTTATGGTCCTATATAATTCTTTTGGGCACATCTGTTTGGGTTTGGACTTGATTCATCTAATGGAGACCTACTCAAAATCATTCATATAACTAGTAAGGATGAGTCGTGATAGTGAGACCGAGGCACGAGTACAGGAAACCAAAGTCCTGCTCCCACTTATGGAGTCAGGCGTGGACGTTCCCATGAGGATTCAAAGCAGATATGACCAGCAGTGGCGGAGCTAGAAATTTAGAATGAGGGGACTAAATTTTCTTTTATTCAACATTAATGGACTAAATACAAAAGTTATGTGGACTAATTACAAATTACATGATTAAACCAAGGGCTTTTTTATGGTTTTAATGATTTTAGGGGTGCTAGAGCCAGGATTAGTCAATCCTTGGCTCTACCCCTGTATATCTCATGGGGATGTATTCAGAATCACATCTATGGGCCTTAAAGGACAAAAGTTGAGTCTCGCAGACCAAGAGCTGAACTTTGCTTTTGTGATTGAGGACTGAGTTTCTAGAGACCGAGAGCGGATTCTTTCTTGATAAGTCGAGAATGAAGTGTCGCTCATGGGCGGGGGGCATTGTTATGAGCGAAGTCTTGGTCATGAGTCAAGTCTCACTTAAATCCTAAAATGACCATATTTTCCTTTGTTTTGAAAAACCATCATCTATAGGGGTGTAAGAGTACGAAATCAAAGCTCAACCTCACACACCAATCTAGGCCATAGATTCTAAAATTCACCAGAGACGAAATGTATAAGGGATAAACAGTTTCTAAGCCAACCAAAACGACGATTTCACCGACTTCCCCATGATAAGGAGGGTAAGAGAAACACTCGACATGAAGCGAGAGATAAACTGGAGTGTCTAGTCTAGGATATAACTTGGAGTGTTTAGGGTATCGATGGACAATGATTGATCTATAGTGGGCAAAAATTGGGGCCACTTTTTCGTCAAGCTTCACCAGCTTCTTCCTAAGAAAATGTGGGACCCGTCGCGATTAATAATAAGTCCAATATACAGTGTGCACATGCAAAATAATTGTTGCAAAATCTTAAGCTACTTCTAAAAGATGGGATAAAGAAGAATTTGGAGGTCAAAAGGAAGCTCGCAAACAACTAGAAGCAAGAATAAAAGAGTTAAATATTCATGAAGAAAATGACATATTATCAACAGAGTTATTCTCAGAAAGGTTACAAGCTGCGATCGATGTGAAACGCATGAAGATTACTAGAACGAGAAAATCAATTCAATTCCAACTTGTATTTGCATTAGAAATCAACCTTGACAAGTATTGAGCTTCATGACGTGCTTCTCGGTGAATAAATTATAGTCGGTGACGGATCTAATTTTACGATTTTGATTTTGAGAACATGACTTTTTAAACTCACCTTCGTAGTATTTTTTGTACCTAGTTTTTAAAGTCCTCATCCTGAAGTAAACGGCCATTTTTAAGCTTGATTTTTGATGAGAATTTCCTCAGCTTTGTATGTACCTGCTTCTCATCTGATTTCTTTTGTCCCCCTGCTTCAATGACTAGATCTGGCGAAAAGGTTCACTGTCGAATTTGTAATATATTTGGTCATATTGCTTTTGAGTGTACCAGCATGATGAATTTCTCTTATCAAGGGCGTAATCCACCTCAAAATTTTCACGCTATGCTTGCAGCTATAAGCACTGTAGGAGTAAATCAATGGTATGTTAACAGTAGAGTAAATCAACATATTTCCTCATTTGCTCTCCCACCAGAAGTACTTCTCATGATGGCTATGTATAAATTCAAGCGCTACCTGGCCCTGCTAGATATATATGCTTTACATTTTCGAAACATTACATGTCTTCAAGGTGCAAGAGGTGGAAGTAGAGGTGTAAATTGGGACGGGCTAGCACGTTTATGGCACAGCACAACACGTTAAAATTCGAGCACATCACGGCACAGCATGTGACCGGCCTAGCACGGGCACAGCACGTTTGTTTAATGTGCTGTGCTGTGCCAGACAAATAGGCACAGCGGCACGGCACAGCACGCGAAGAAATCACGCCACGTCATGCGTAAAATACCACACAATACATCACATTTGATGCATATTTCACAAAAAAAAAATCATTGTTTTAGCCAATTTCTGACATTTTATTTTCGTTATTCTAATTTTTTTCTGTAATAATACATGTACTAACTAAAATATCTTAAAAATATTTATTTTGGAGAACATAAAATAAGTGTGCTAGTACAGCACAGCACGACACAGCACGTTCATTTTTCTGGCACAACACAGCACGGCACGGCACGCCATTTACCACAGCACAGCACAACATGTCTGAATCTCTAGCACAGCCCAGCACAGCACGCAGCACGCTAAGCACGTGACTTCATGGGCTGGGCTGGGCCGCGCCGGCACGTTTTACACCTCTAGGCGGAAGCTTTAGAGTGAATTTAGTCGTAGAGGTGAAAGTATATCATTAATTATTTGAAGCTGCAAAACTAGCTAAGGAGAAAGCTCAATATTATATATTTAATTTATCTACATAATTGAACTGCAAAAGGGTAATTCATTACCTAAATAGACAACAAGTATCAACAAATCAATAAGCCCAATGTTTTCTAGATAATTCTAAGTGGAAAAGGATGGATGAAGTTAACATTTTATTTTTGGGATTCCGTTCATTCGCATAACTAGTAACAACTTGATATATATCATGTCAAAGAACTCAAGAAATTATGTGTCTCAACATACCTGTGAATGCATTCCAAAAGTGATTAAAATTTCACTAACACTTGAAAAATCACATGTAACTCTAGTTGTAATGGTAAAATATCTTTATGCATGTGGAGACATCCTAGAAAGAGGGTTCCGAAATCAGAATAACGAGAAATACCAGATACCATGGATCTAACGTTGTAACCAAGATATCTACTACATTTGGCTAAATGATGATGCGTGGAAAGAAAGTGAGAAGATTCTCGGTCGAATTTAAAAGAGGAGACTATGCATTTAGTGCCTGATAAAGGACAAAGTGGGTGAACAGAGAGCGTCAGAATAAGGTGGGACCCGATCATTTGGACGCATACGAGGCGAACCGCATTGGGCCATGGTAAGAAGTTCATCAGAAAAAAATAAAGAGTATATTGGGGGCAACCTTATAACAACTCGGATCGCCTTCCCCGATGAAGACGCAAGACCTCAGATACACATGCTCAACACTGTAATTTTAGTTATATCAATACTCGTGTCTATAAATTCAGGCTAAGCTATCAGAAGAAGGTTAAGTTCTTTGAGTGAGAAACAAGCATAGAGTGTTCATGAGCGAAAATAGCTTAGACCTAGATCTTTGTAACCTTTTTTATTAATAGTGACAAGTGTTTCCTCCCGTGGACGTAGATAATCATGCCGAAACATGTAAACTCATGAATATTGTTACCATTTCTTATTAGTTATTTGCATGATTGTTTATAATTCATGACATATCACCAGTGGTAGATGGATAGTTAGATTTTAGCTACTACACTTGTTAAGGGTGGAAATATCTGTAGCCCAAAAAAGATATATCCTTTATCCAAAACCCACCATTTAATTTGTTAATATGACTAACCCAAAATTAGTTTAAAAAATATAAGATTAGAAAAATCAACTTTTACCTAATTTTAAGAAATAATTCTTAGTTTATTATATTTTTCAAACAAATAATTATCAATTGGATAATTCCTCAAACCTCGTAAAGTAACTCTTTTTAACTTTTTTGTGTACCTAATTTTTAATAATTGGATAATTACTAAAACCTTCCTAAAAAAACTTATTTTTTACCCTACCCATTTGACTTCCTTATTCTCTAAATCAAGTTTTCCTTTTTTCTTTTTCTCTTTAGTGTAGTCGTACCATGATATTTTGAATTTTCATCAAAGAGATTGGGTGATAAATGTATTTTCTATATATCATGATATTTTGATTTTTCACTAAAAAAATAGGTGATAAATGGATTTTCACATGAAATGCCATGCAAGTTAATCTTTCACCTTACAGTGAAAATTCCAGTTATCACAACAACAACAAAAAATTATGCAAGATAAGTGTAAGTTTACGGTTTCACATGAAATAAATGTCAAGATAAGGCTTGCGAAAATTTTCATATGAACAATACGTCTTTTTTATTTTATGGCATTCTTCTCTTATAGGTATTGATATGTTATCTTTTTTTTTGCTCTTCGAACTATGTAAGTAGTGGATGCTCTAAAATCGACAACATCCGATTACTCGATTTGATCTTATAGATGATGTTATTTAGCAAGCTTCTCCAATTGCTCTTATAGCTGGTGTTATTTGAAACAAGAACAAGTTGGGAGATGAGCTGATGTGGTTCAACTACTCATGCTTGATTTAGACTGCAGTTATTTCATGACGGCAACCATTTTCATATATAAGGTATGACCAGGAATACGGCAAGCATCAATTTTTTGGCGAAAATCATGGTCATAATCACAAACTTGCTCTAAAATTCTCAGAAAAAGGGGACGAGGCAAAGAAAACCGACCTTTGAACTTCTTTGGAAAACCGACCTTTGAACTTATTTGGCCCATAAGTACAATTGAAGTTGAAGTATTGTTGCATCATACGAGCATCGGCATCTACACATTTTCTGCACCCTCTGACGGTTCTTGACTTCATTTGGGACGGGTTGGTGTATTCCTTGCCTCATATGTGACTCCAAAATCGAAGCCACTGCTAGAACATTCTGCTCAGTATCATCTTCATCATCCGGAAGGCCGAACAAAATTATTTTCAAAGCTCCCTGCATAATATACATAATATAATGAAAACAAAAATCTTTTATAAAAAATTAAGACACTCCATGAAGAAAAATAACACTTAAAACACGCCATAAAAAAGAAATCACACAGAACCAAAAAGAAATCACACTCCATAAAGAAGAAATCACACTCCATATGTTTTCATAAACACTACAAGTACTTTCATAAACACTACAAGTAATCACGGGGTGTTTGGGAGTATTGAGTATCAAAAACAACGCTAGGAACGGTTTCATCTATTATTGCATTGGTAAATTCATTGCGTTGGTGATGATGTTGTTGATTGTGTGATGTGGTAGCTCCATCTTCACGCCTAGGATGGTAAAATTCTTAATTTGAAGGCCATTGTGAAGATGTACCACCCAATGTGAGATCTTCTGGATTGGTTGGTTGTTGGGAAAAGACATATGGTATTGAAGAAGAAGAAGAAGATCTGCCTGATGAGGAACATGAAGTTGTAGCTCAACGCAGTGACTCCATCCATATGACTTGACGAGCTCCAACCTCGAATTAATATTGTCATGCCATATAACTGTAGCAATCCTCCTACTATTATAAAGTAGAGAGATTTAGTTAAATATTCAAGAAAGTTAAAATGAAAATGCAAAAAAATGTAAATGTACTTACCAATGTCAAACCCATTGTAGAAAACTCATACATACAATGCACCATTGAAACTGGTACTTTCTCTTCTTGGCCGACTGCATTGGAAAATGGTAAAGTGAAATCTATTTCCGGCAGCTGTGACGAGGGCTCATTCTATGTGCCATAAGTATAGGTATGTGACATCAGGTTAGGAGGCGGCTGATTAGGAAATAAATGGGGAGGAATAGTTGTGCTTCCCACTGCTATCTCATCGACGTTCTATGAATGGTATGACTCAGTGAGATAAGTTCCAACACTCTTTTTCTTATACCACTTGTTATATTGATCCTCAGTGACTGCATAATAGTGACCGGCGACTACATATACAATCTCTCTGTCCACAACTGATTGCAAATTTGGAGGATTTGCTGGGACTATAATCTCACCTGCTATCTGCCTCTGCAATATTTCATCCAACTAACAACTAGCTCTTGTGTTTGTTTTTTCTAAGTCAAAAAACACAACTCTCCTTCTGGATAACTATAGTGCGTGGTCATAGTGCACTCCCACAGAATACTCATTGTCTAACCATGGTTGCCAAATACATGATGAACTTGTTCTAGTGTCAATCTGTCCTCTTACGTTGGAGATTGAATGTTTCCTCGTATCCTTTTGGCCACCTCTTTGTCATATCTTCCTTGATTGAATGTCAACCTTCTTGAAGAGAGAAATATTTGGGAAAACATCTCGGTGTCTGACAAAGCAAGGGTTGCATGCTGCGAAAATAATAATAGTACCAATACTCAAGTACCATAACCATGCCAGATAAATCTTTCCCTTTGGTTGACCATTCATCAAGAAATTTATAGGTATTACCTAAGGAAACTATACCCCAATCATATTCCCCCGACTTTATTTAAATTATTCAACAATATAAACCAACGCTTATCTACTCTTCCACTGGCATCCGCAAGAAGAAAATGACCAAAACACCAAAGAAAGAATGCTCGTGTTAATACCTATGCACATCCAATATTGTCCTGGTTTTCTCTACTTTTAATGTAAGTTTTCAAGGTAGCCAAGGATATTGCATTAGACTTAAAGTTCCATGTACCATGATCTTTGAAACCTAGGAAATAGATATCATCCATAGCGGCATATGTAAGCCCATTACCCAACTGCGGCCTAACTACTGGTTGTTTACTAGGGTCATCAGTAGAAATTCCCGTTAACATGTACCAATCTAAAAGAATGATGCCAAGCTCAAACTCCTTAAAATGAAAGCTCTTAGTTTTTCCTTACCATCTCTCAGCTATGGCTTCTATTAAGCCTCTATCCGCATTTGCGAAATCAAACGCAAAAACATAAGAAAACCCACAGTTATCACAGTATCGTTGTGCTGGCGGATTATCTTTCACTACAATTTTATAAAACACTTCAACCTGTTTCAAGCTACTTCTAAAATTTACACTCCGAGGATCAAGAATAACATCACTACATACATTGATATCTTTATTCTTTGCCGATACTATTTCCAAACCATCTAGAAATTCTTCCATACTCATACTACAATCAATAACGAACACGAAAAAAATCGATCACAAGACTAACCCAAATTTCATACAAATTTCCATCTCGAATAATCATATAAATTCATACAAATTTACTTACAAACCAATCATACAAATTTCATATTTTTTTTCATCACAAATAATCAAAAATTCAAAAAAAAATCATCACAAATAATCAAATTAAACCCCAAAAATTCTAAAAATCAATTTCAATTACATATCATGTAAATCATCTAAAAATAAATTTCAATCATGCATTGTAACACATATCAATCATCAATTTCATCAAAATTTCATCATAATCAAAAATAAAAAAAAACCCTTAAATTTTAAATTTTAAATTCTTACCTCAATCGATTTCATGGATGGAATCGACCAAAAACACTCTCAAACGATCACAAATTTGGTGTTGAACAAACCCACAGAAGGAATTGAGAAAAAAATCTCTAGATTTCTAGATAGAGAACATGCATTTCGGTTAAGGTTCGGGGGAGAAAGAAAAAATGAGGAAGAAATGAAGGAAGTTCAATCTTTTGTTAACAAAACACGATTTATGCTGCGCCGAATGGTTCAGCGCAACCGCTGAATGAAACAACGCAGTCAACTTAGGTTGACTGGTCAAACACTGTTCTATTCAGCGAAAAACAGAATTATTTTTTTTGCGTTGAATTGTTTAGCGCATTTTAGTTGTTTGATTGTGCGACTAGCATGCTAGATTAGCACTGCCATAGGACTTAGGAGGATGCCCTAGCTGCCAATCTAGATGCTAGATTAGCACACCATAGGACTTAGCCTAAAGAGAGAGAATTCATTCTTGGGTTCTCTAGAAATTTTCACACTTCAAATATAAGCATTTCACATTTGTATATTATTTTTACACTTATATATTTTGAATTGTGACCGGTCAATATATTTGAATCTTTCTCTTTCGGATAAATAAAAAAATAAATTATTATATTTGCACCCTCTCATAGCTTAGATTATTTTGTTTATGCATTTGATTGATTTTTTTTTAAGCATTTTTTTGATCGATGAACAATTGCGTTTTATTACTCCCTCCATTTTATAAAAATAGGCTTGTTTCCTTATTTGGATACAATAATTCTAGATGAACCGCAATAAAAACTATCCCAAAACCGTATCTCATGTGGCGTCTTAGGTGGCAATGAAATAAGAAAATGCGCCTGAGATATCTGTCAGACGTTCTGGAAGTTGTCTTTTGTTTGATAGCCGTCGATTTAAATAAAATAATAATGAATCATTTTCTTTCGTTTCGTTGACTTAGAGATCTAGTTCCTCTTTTCCTTTTTCAGTTTCTCTTGCTTCTTCCATATAACTGAGAAAAAAGATAGAGTGAACGCGGATCGAAAGGTTTGATGCTATTTGATAATGTAAAGAGTAATTCTTCTGTAACAACGGAACATTTAACCATCAAAGATAAACTTGGTAAAAGACCAAGAGAGTAATGGAGCCAAATTTAGAAGTAGTCTTGATACAACTCAAAGACACATTCTAAACAAATTGACGACAGCCTTAGTTCAAAAGAACATAAGATAATTGTTGACGAACAACAACTAATTGGTCAATGGGAAGAAAAACGAGAATCCTTCAAGACAATCAACAAAGAAAAAATTCTCAAGAGTTAATGATCAAAAATATTACACATGTAATATACTGGAGCAAGGCTCAATAGTATTATGATCATCATTACATAACAGGGAAAAGATAATGAAAAGAATAATATAACAACGACTACTTTCTCAAGATAAAAAAAATCTTTTTTAGAATTATGAGCATCCTCCCATAGTTACAAGGAGGATGCTACATTGAGCAGTCAAGTTGTATTTTGATGAGCATTTTGCTCATCAAGAATATTGACTTCTTCTCTCTTTCCTTCATGATGATTTTCAGAAAAATCAATAGGTTTATTCGACAGAGATTTAAACAGAGGAGAACAAGGGATACCTGAAACTGCTGCTTTCCTTGCCTTCTTAACGCTCCGTTTGAGTCTGTTTATACTTTTCTTGAGCTCCGAGACTCGATTATTGATATGAATGAAGTCTGGAGAATACATCTTGGATTCAAGACTTTCTTCAGAGAGAGGAAAGGATTTTGAACAGTTTCTCTTCCTCCTATGACTTT
Source organism: Papaver atlanticum (assembly GCA_023531105.1). Lineage (NCBI taxonomy): Eukaryota > Viridiplantae > Streptophyta > Magnoliopsida > Ranunculales > Papaveraceae > Papaver > Papaver atlanticum. Next base: position 1,738,652 of record JAJJMB010011896.1, read on the forward strand.
TTCTCTTCTCAGGGTAAGTTAAACAGTCAGTTGTCCACCTGACGTTCTTTCTTCTACAATTGTAGGCGGTTTTTGTCTCATAATCATAATCAAGAATTGGCTCATCACAGCATTTTTCTTGATTGTGGACAGGTCCTTTTACTCCAACTAGATGAGAACCAGGTTTAATTACTTCTTTAGACATCCATACAAGAATGTTATGAAGGTTTTCATTCCTCAGTCGGAAACGACATCTCCTTTTAAGGTGTCCTTTGTTTCCGAAATAATAGCAGTTAAAGGAATTGTTCTTGACTGTTCTCTTGTGAGTTGATTTCAAAGGTGGACAATCCTTGTTCCTAGGAACATCAGCTACTGAAGAGGGTTTTTTGATGCGTGTCGTGAGTGCAATCAAATTAAATCACTTATTTCCATAATCGTTAAGCCTATAGCTCCAATCTTTCCGTGTTGTATTAACGGTTTTCTCCAAGATGGATTTGATCTCACGATTTGAAATTTCAGCTTGCCCACTAGTTTGTGGGTGATACGGCGTGCCGACCTTGTGAGTTATGTTGTACTTCTTGAGAAGAGCATGGAAGGATTTCTTGAAGTGTGAACCTCCATCACTGATAACCACTCTTGGTGTACCATGTTTATAGAAAATATATTCCTTCACAAACTCACAAACAACTTGGGAATCATTAGTAGGGGTGGCTTTAGCTTCCACTCATTTTGAAACATAATCCACAGCAAGAAGTATATAAAATTTTCCATTCTAATTGACAAAAGGGCCCATTAAATCAATTCCCCATACATCGAAAATTTCTACAACAAGAATTGGTGTGAGTGGCATTTGATTTCGAGCCCGTTCGTTGACATCTATCACAAGATTTACAAAAAAAAAAAAAATGCATCCTCAAATAAGGTGGGCCAATAAAAACCACTTTCAAGGACTTTGAGAGCGGTACGTTTAGAACCAAAATGACCACCACATTCATAAGTATGGCAAAAAGTAAGGATGGATTGAAATTCAGAGTTAGGTACGCACCTGCGGATAATTTGATCGGAGCCATATTTCCACAAGTAGGACTCATCCCACACATACTGTTTGGCTATTTTCTTAAGCTTTAACTTTTGAAAATTAGACATTGTACTAGGTACTTGCCTTGTAACCAAATAGTTCACTATATCAGCGTACCAAGGTGTTGATTCTTCAATCGAGAAAAGTTGTTCATCCGGAAAACGATCTTGTAAAGTAAGTTCTTCTTCGGAAACAACAAGTCTACTAAGATGATCCGCAACAGTATTTTCAACACCTCTCTTATCCTTGATTTTATAATCAAATTCTTGCAATAACAAAATCCACCGTATAAGTCTCGGCTTAGCTTCTTTCTTCTTAAGTAGGTACCTAAGTGATGCATGATCGGAATATACAACCACTTTTGCACCCACCAAATATGATCTAATTTTTCTAGTGCAAACACTATAGCCAATAACTCTTTCTCGGTGGTAGAATAGTTAATTTGAGCATCGTTTAGGGTCCTAGATGCACAATAAATCACATGGGACAGCTTGTCCACTCTTTGACCCAAAACAGCTCCAACCGCATAATCACTTGCATCACACATCAATTCAAATGGCAAACTCCAATCCGGTGACTTGATAATCGGCGCAGTTGTCAACAATTCTTTCAACTTGTTAAAGGCTTCTTTGCACTCCTTGTTGAAGTCAAAAGCAACCTCTTTTTGCAGCAATTTGCACATTGGCATTGAGATTTTGGAGAAATCTTTGATAAACCGCCTGTAAAAACCTGCATGACCAAGAAACGAGAGAATCTCCCTCACCGAAGTGGGGTATTGTAAGTTCTTTATTAAGACTATCTTTGCTTTGTCAACTTCGAGCCCTCAAGAGGACACGATGTGACCTAGCACTATACCATGGTTTACCATAAAGTTACATTTCTCCCAATTTAAAACAAGATTAGTGTCTATGTATCTTTTTAGCACAAGTTCAAGATTTTGTAAACAAATATGAATTGCCATAAACACTAAAATCATCCATAAATACCTCAATGATGCGTTCCACATAATCAGAAAATATACTAACCATACATCTCTGAGAAGTGGCAGGCGCATTGCAGAGACCAAACGGCATCCGTCTATAGGCAAACGTACCAAAATGACAAGTAAAAGTAGTCTTTTCTTGATCCTCCGGTGCAATAACAATCTGATTGTACCCCGAATAACCATCCAAAAAGCAATAATGTGAATGTCCCGCTAACCTCTCTGGCATTTGATCAATGAAAGGCAAAGGAAAGTGATCCTTTCTTGTTGCGGCATTAAGCTTTCTGTAGTCTATGCACACTCTCCATCCCGTTTGAACTCTTGTAGGAACAAGTTCATCATCTTGATTTCTAACAACAGTGACACCCGATTTCTTAGGCACCACTTGTACCGGACTAACCAATTTGCTGTCAGAAATTGGGTAAATTTCCCCCACACTTAGCAATTTGAGTATCTCCTTCTTCACGACATCCATCATTGGGGGATTAAGCCTACGCTGAGCATCACGTACCGGCTTGCTATCATCTTCCATAAGGATTCTATGCATGCACATTGATGGACTAATACCTTTAATGTCAGCAATAGTCCAACCAATGGCCGTTTTGTGCTCTTTCAAAACCCGAAGTAGACGTTCTTCTTGTATGGCAGTGAGGTTTTTTGCAATGATCACCGGAAGCTCCTCGTTATCACCCAAGTAAGCATACTTTAAGTGATCGGGAAGAGGCTTCAATTCTAGCTTAGGTGCCTGCACAATAGAAGGTAAAGGAACCTCATTAGTTACGGGTAAATAAATATAAGAGATATTACTCGTTCGAGCTTCTTGTGGTGTCGTTAAAGCACCACAAATCTCCACCAGCTCTTTGGCTAAGTCTACGTCCAGATTCGGTTGCCCATGAACGTTCAAATCAATGTTATTTCGCAACACTACTCCAAGTTCATCTTCATTACTCAAATCAAACATTTTTTGCGCTAACGAACCAATAACATCAACAGAAAAAACAGAGTGCACATCACTAGGATAACGCATGGCTTCAAATATGTTAAAGCGAATGATCTCCTTATCAAATTCCATAGTGAGTGTACCATTGTCCATATTAATCTTCGTCTTTGCTGTTTTCATAAACGGTCTCCCAAGCAGTAACGAAGTAGATGAACAATTATCTCCATTGTGCATATCCACAATGTAGAAATCAACCAGAAAGATTAACTGATTCACTTGAACTAACACGTCCTCTACGACTCCCTTAGGATATATATTGGACTTGTTTGCCAATTGAATAGTAATCTTTGCCTATTTTAAAGGTCCAGATTCAAAGAATCATAAACATCGGCTGACATAACACTTATGGATGCTCCTAAATCAACTAAAGCATGCTCGAATCGTCAATTACCAATAGTAATTGGCACTGTGAATCCACCCGGATCTTCACACTTTGCAGGCATCTTCTTTAGTAACATAGCTGTAGCACTTTCACCCACCTGAGTAATTTGATTAGCAATCAACCTATCCTTCCTTGTGCACAAATCTTTCTAAACTTTAGCATACCTGGGTACAGTTCGGATGGCCTCATTAAATGGAATGTTGATTTGTATCTTGCTGAAAATATCCATGATCTCCTTGTCTTGAGCTTGCTTCTTTGATTTGGCAAAACGACTAGGGAAAGGAGGTGGTATGGTAAAAGTGGGAACCGTGTCCTTAGGTTGGCCGGTAGGGTGGATTTTCCCTTGGTACGGTTTTCACCTCTACTTCCTTTTCAATGTCTTCATTAACCACTTCTTGTTGCTTTGGCTCTTCCGATTGTTTCCCACTTCTTAAAGTCCTTGCATTGAGATGCTCTCTTGGATTCACAAAAGGTTGTGATTGCAACTTTGTCGAAACTTGTGCTTTCATTTGATTCATATTTGTCGCCAGCTGTCCTATCTGAGTTTGTAAATCTCTTATAGCGTTATCAGTTTTTAACTGATTTTGATCGGATTTCTGTTGACTTTGTTAGAACATGGAGATGATCGTGTCTAACTTAGATTCTTCAGTTTGAGGTTTTTGTTGTGGTTGGAATTTTTGTTGAAAACCACCTTGTCTTGCATATGGATTAGGAGCTGCAGCTTGCTTGTTTGCATAACTAAAATTAGGATGATCTTTCCAACCTGGATTATAAGTGTTAGAATATGGATCATACCTCGGCCTTGGATTAGGAAATAGAGCATTAACCTCGGCCTCTTCTTCATATAGTGGAGCTACTACAGAAGCTATACGATGAATCGCCTTCTCAATTGTAATTAATCGGTGCTCTGTATTTGGAGACTTCCCTATCTCACTAACCCTTCTGACATTCGAGTCATGTCTTGTATAGAACTGTTGAGCATTTGAGGCCATACTCTCAATCAGACTAGTTGCTTGCGAGATTGTGTTTTCAGTAAGTGAACCACCTGCTGCTGCATCAATCAAGTTCCTCTGTTCTGGAAGTAATCCTTAGTAGAAATATTGAATAATAAGTGTTGAAGATATATTGTGGTGAGGGAAACTCGCCAGCAACCTCTTGTATCTTTCCCAGTATTCATAAAGAGATTCTCCAGTGATCTGTAGAATACCACTAATCTCTTTACGAGCAGCAGCCGCCTTAGAAGCAGGAAAGTACTTCTCCAAAAATAGCTTTTTCATCTCAGTCCATGTTGTAACACTCCATGGAGGAAGGTAATACAACCATTCTTCTGCTGAGTCCATTAATGAGAATGGAAAAGATTGTAGCATAGCCATATCTCTGTCTTCGACTCCTTGCCTTAGACTTGTAATCTTGTATTGAAATACTTGAAGATGACGGTTCGTATCTTCACCAGGATGCCCCTTGAACTTCGGTAGATGATGAAGTAGATTCGACTTCAGCTCCACTGGGTTAGTAATTGTAATACATAGTGGTTGCGAATCTAAGCATGGAGATGTCAATTCTCCTAACTTCCTCTCCGGAGGTGGAGGTGGTGGAGGATTAGGGCCGCCTACCATCTCTGTTGTAGACAGTTCTGGTTGCAAATTCTTACTTGCTTGAAGTACCGTTCCTTTACGAGTTTGAATTCCGCACCTCTCGTAATTCCAATCCTTTGATGCTAGAGATTAAGTACCTAAAACAAAAATCTAGAAAACAAAGTTAAAAACTAAAAAGAAAATCCAAAAACAAAATAAAACTAAAAGAAACAACTAAAGCTACCGACTACTCCCCGGCAGCGGCGCCAAAATTTGATGCGTGTCGTGAGTGCAATCAAATTAAATCACTTATTTCCACACAATTAACTGGTAATTTAATGGAAGAAAGGATCGTTCCCACGAAGAGCAGGGAGTTTAGTTGTCAAAAAGGTCACAATTAGGGGTTTTGGTTTTAGATTGTAAAACAAAGTAAATAAAGCGAATAAAAGATTAAATTGCAAGCAATAGGAAGAGAGATGATCGAGGAATCCTTCTTCGTTACTAAACCGTCATCAAGTTATTATATTTATCCATTCATCATTAGTACAGATTATGATCAACCGTAGAATAACAGTTAGATCAGTGCTATCCCCTAAATCCCTTAAGTCACTGGACACGAAAGTTCTCGACTACCAGATTCTATTCAACTGAACCACCAAGTAGTAGATCACTCAAGGTGTAACCCAATCGAATGCTTTAAGATTTATGAATTTATAGGTTGATCCTACTAGTTAGACTCTTAGATCAAGGCCTACTTTTTAGTGTTGATTATACACACAATTTCTCCACAGAGTCCCTCTGCAAGATCTCGTGTTCTCTACTTGTGTACGAATTATTCGACGATTACTTATCTCCTAAATCAATATTAGCATTAGATTAAATCAATAAATCAATTCAGATGGCCACCTAAACAATCTACCAATTAATCATAAACATTCATAATCATATAAACAAGCAATAATCATATGAAGAACTTCAAAATAGATTAATATAATAAATCAAATCTTGTCTAGAACTTAGAATTCATCCTCAATCAATATGGTTTTTAGATACTCATGGATGTAGGAGCATCCATGTTAAACAATTGGTAAACTAGAGAAGAAATCGTTACGATTGATGAAAACGCTTCGAAACCCTAGCTCCGTTGTTGTTCTTTCTCTCCAAGCCTGCAAAGTAATGTCAAAGATGTCTTCTTAATGTTTAGGAGGTGTCTTTATATAGTGCTCACGAAATTAGGTCTTCAAGATCCTTCTGGGCCCGTGTATTATCGAAAACGGGGTCAAAAACGCGTCAAAAGTGTCCCAGGAAGTTGTCAGGTTCGGCTCAAACGTGTATGGACTTCTTTGGCCGAACCTGACAAGTTATTTTTGCTCCAGATGAGTGTCAGGTTCAGCTCATATGTGATGGAGAGTTACCAGCCGAACCTAGGTTTGGCTAGCTCTTTTTCGGCCGAACATTCTCCTGTAACTTCTTGTATTTTCGTCCAAAACTTGCTCCAAAGTTCGGTTCACTTCATGGTTTTTCTTATTAGCCGAACTTTCTCCTGGATACTTTGTTCAAAACTCATTTGTAGGTACGACTTAGGTCATTGGATAGTCTTATATCCGAACGTTTCTCCTTGAACTCTTCCGAAAACTCGATTTTTAGGATCTAGGTTCGGCTGACTCGAGCTGATGAGTTTTGAGCCGAACCTCTCTCTGTAACTTCAAGTTTCAACCTTGTTTTTCCTATAACTTCTTCGTCCGATGTCGGAATAACCTCATTCTTTTTGCGTTCTTTACATAATTGAATTCTCTTCAAGATGGTGATAAGAAATCCTTAATTTGGATGAGTTAAACTTGGTATTCTAGTCCTTCTTATGCTTTAGACGTTCTTTGCTGCTTTTCGTCGCACTTCTTCCACTTCTTTTGGCTCTAGACACTTGGATCTTTGGAGAACTTCACTTTATAGCTCTTTTGCAACCATTTCCATTGACTTTGAATGATTCACCTAAATAAACAAATAAAATAGAAAACAAGAGTAATACAAGGATAATATGCAAGAAATCTAACTAAAACAAGCATGGAATTAACACTAAAATCATGTGAATTATGCACTTATCATTTTTCACATGGAGACTTGTCATTAGCATGGAAAAAATTGATCTTACTAGTACTTGGAGCGTCTATACCTTTATAGCCCAGACCACGTGTATCACGATGTTCTTTACATGCTCACAGCATAGAAGATAATTTTGTAGAGCTAGAGTTGAATCTTTTCAGATTCTCTTCCAGTGAATTTACCTTATCAAGAGCAGCAGCAAGATCAGTCTCCAATAGTTTTTATTTCGCGAGAAGACTGATTTCGTTGTCATTAAAACATTTTTGTTGAGAGTCGTATCTTGCTTCAGATACTTCAAGTCTTTCTTTCAATACAAAGAGATTCCGAAGAAGATTATCACATTCTGACCTATTTTAGCGTACATCTTCTTCTCAATCTTTAACGGTAGATTGTAAGAGTTTGTAGCCACAATCATAACCATTAAAGAGTTTTCTTAGTTTCCTTTTTTTTTTGAAGGAACGTCTTGATTTCATTAATATTGTAAAATTGAATACATGATTACCAAATACATCAAAGATGAGAATAATAAAAAATTACATATATCTTGTTTCACAGAGGAAACTGATATTTGAAAAATAGCTTTAGAGTTAAAATTATGCCATTGAGTTTTGTCTTCTTCAATAAGAGTATAATGTCCCAGAGGGCAGTAATCTACCCGTTTCATCATTATCACAATTTTCTGTAGCCATTGATCTTCACAGAATTGTAAAACCATGACCACTTCCGAAAAATCACCAGCGATGATACATTTGATAAGATTGTAACACTCATACGAAGCGCCCTTAAGGCTATAAGAAACATCTAATCGGCATATAGAAGCCATTAGAAGGAATGAAATCAATAGAAAACAGAATAAAAACATTATTTACAAACCCTAAAATCACTAAAAAACTGATTTTTTTTTAATTTAATACTAATAGATAGTAATATTTATACCAAATATGTCAAAAGATCTGAAGATTTCAGATCAAATATGACAAATTTGGATTAAGATCTAAGAGATTTTAGGAGGATTGAATTACAGAGAAAAAACGGTTTTCTCAGTTTTTTGTTTTCTTGACAGAGAGGTGCCAGATATTCAGTCAAACAAGTTGTTAACTTCATTCCTTTTAAAACTTGGTCAAAGAGCTTGATATATTGAGAAACTTCTTCATCAATGCTTTGTCCTTCTTCTGAATCACTTTCATCTGAAAGCTCATCCAACTGTTCATCTAGACATTTTTCCCAGTTGAACGCAGATTCAGTCAAAGGAGCAGATAAAGGAAATTTCTCAGATGTCTCAAGATTTTGAACCAAATCAGAGTAACTCTGAACTGGTGTTGCGTTATCAGAGATATCACTTCCATCCATATAGTCAGATCGCTACAAACACAGACTTATGAGGTCTTAAACGTGTTTGCCTGCTCTGATACCAATTGAAAAAGCAGGGGTCTAACAACCTCACCCAATATTTCGCTTAGCAATCTGTATGGACTAACTCCAATATACTTACAAGAGAATCAACTAGACAGTTAGACTCAATCTTATAAAAAGTATATCAAAGAGTTATATCTCAATCTTATAAAAAGTATATCAAAGAGTTATATCTCAATCTCTCAATTCAATCCGCAATCACACAAGTAATAATTTGCGAGCCCGATTGAATATAAGAGAGATAACTTAAATGGTACAAAAGACAAATGTTCAAGGATCAATCAATTTCAATCAACAACCAAAGGTTGGATTTACCAATTGATCGATTCAACGCACAACCTGTAATATTTCAATTATATAACAAAATATAATGCGAAAAAGAAATAACATAGACACCAGAAGTTTTGTTAACGAGGAAACCACAAATGTAGAAAAACCTCGGGACCTAGTCCAGATTTGAACACCACACTGTATTAAGACGCTACAGACACTAGCCTACTACAAAGCTAACTTCGGTTTGGAATGTAATTGAACCCTAATCAATCTCACACTGATTCAAGGTACAGTCGTGCTCCTTACGTCTCTGATCCCAGCAGGATACTACGCACTTGATTCCCTTAGATGATCTCACCCACAACTAAGAGTTGCTACGACACAAAGTCGAAGACTTGATAAACAAATCTGTATCACACAGAAAAGTCTATTGAATAGATAAATCTGTCTCCCACAGATATATCTACGATTTTTTGTTCCGTCTTTTGATAAATCAAGGTGAACAGGAACCAATTGATAACCCGGACTTATATTCCCGAAGAACAGCCTATAATTATCAATCACCTCACAATAATCTTAATCGATTAACGAAAGAAGATATTGTGGAATCACAAACGTTGAGACGAAGATGTTTGTAACTACTTTTCTATCTTGCCTATTGGAGATATAAATCTCAAGCAAATCTTACGATTGTACTCAATCACGATAGAAACAACAAGATCAGATCACGTAACTACATAGAAAATAGTTGGGTTTGGCTTCACAATCCCAATGAAGTCTTTAAGTCGTCAACCTACAGGGTTTCGTGAAAAACCTAAAGTTAAAGGAGAATCGACTCTAGCTTATACAACTAGTATCACATAGGAGGTGTGGGGATTAGGTTTCCCAGTTGCTAGAGTTCTCCTATATATAGTCTTCAAATCAAGGTTTGCAATCTAAGTTACATTGGTAACAAAGCATTCAATATTCAACGTTAGATGAAAACCTGATTAGATTCAGGCTAATATCTTTCAACCGTTAGATCGAACTTAGCTTATTATACACAAATGAAATGTAACTTCATTTAGGTTTAAGTAACCATACCTAAACGTGTACACCTAGTTGGTTCAACAATAGTTAACCAATGGTTAGCCATATGAGCACTTTCATATCAACCATATTCATCTTCACCATAACTAGTTCAAATGACTCAAATGAACTAGTTAGAGAGTTGTTCAATTGCTTAAATATTATAGAGGTATACAAGACACAATCGAAGAAAAATCGGTTTTGATTCACTCGAATCGATTCATGAACATTATAGCCACGGTTTGCAAAGATTGCATTCTTTATTATATAAATGTTTTAGTTCATGAACAAACCGATTTTAGAAAGTAACCTACCTAAGTATGCAAACAGGTACGCATACTTAAGTAACCGGATTGAGTTTGTTTTTCACTTTCAAACTCCAACAGAAATTCACGGACGTGAACTTTCCGCCAGTATGCGTACGGGTACGCATACTTACCCGGATTTCCAAAAACCGCGGGTACGGGTACGCATACTTTGGGTTCACGGTTTTGGAATTTTACACAAATGTGAGAACACACTATGTTTATATCCAAAGATGGTTACATGTTCTAAACTCTCATTTCAATCATTGAAACTTTCTTAGAGGATGTTATTAAAGTTGTTATTCACAAACTATTTTTCATCAAAGCGATTTTCAAGTTATTGAAATGGTCAACATGACTTTCGTCATGAGTAAAGATGAACTTGGCCAAATCGAAAGCTTACCAACACATATTTCGAGAAATAGATAAGAGAGATAAACTGGGCTCGAAATAGCAAATGAGTATAATCGAAGTCTATATAGCAATACGACTTTTGTCTCAAAATAGGAGATAAAATAGATAGACTTTTGAGTGATAGATGAGTTCAAGTCTCTACATACCTTTTGTTGATGAAGTTCCACAAGTTCCTTGAGTAGTTCTTCGTCTTCAATCGATGAACGCCGTGGAGTCTAAGGCTCAACTACACTTACTATCCTAATCCGAGACTTAGCTATAAGTAGACTAGAAATCAAGACTTATAGTTTTGGCAACTAAACTTGACAAACAAGCTTGAGATAGAAACGCTTGCGAGTTCGACCGAGCAGTGCTCTAACATCGTGATCCTATTTTTATTAGTCATTTTTGAGAAGCTTATTTTGAATTACAGGGCACTACATTATGTCATAGCACTGCATATCACCCCTAATCCGATGGACAAACGGAAGTCATTAACCATTCGATAGAGCAATGTCTCCGTTGTTTTGTTGGTAACTATCCAACTCAATGGACTCACTGGCTACCTTGGGCTGAATTTTGGTACAATACAGCATACCACACCTCACTACGTATGTCTCCATTCCAAGTTGTTTATGGTCGCCATCCGCCTGGAATTGATTCTTATATTCCCGGTACTACTAATGTTCATGTTATTGATTCTGCACTTCGAGAACGACAGTTACTTAAGCATTTATGTGAAAATTTTGGGGTTGCCAAAATTAGAATGAAGGTTCAATCTGATCGTCATCGTACTGAGCGTGAATTCATTGTTGGAGATTGGGTGTATTTAAAGCTTCAACCATATCGACAAACATCAGTTAGCTATTCTCCATCCCAGGGTCCAAGATTCTACGGTCCCTATCAAATAGTCAAAAGGATTGGTCATATTGCCTATAAGATCGCATTGCCTCCTGGTTCTCGTTTTCATGACGTCTTTCATGTTTCACAGTTAAAAGGTAGGATAGGTGACTCAATTCCTTCTTCAATAACTTTGCCTCCAGTAGATGCTCCAACTACGCCTTGACGACCTGCTAAAATACTAGAATATGGGTTGTTTAAGAAGAACAACAAAGCTGTCACTAAACTTCTTATTCAATCGGAAGGAAAATCTGCTGACGATGCTACCTGGGAGTTGTATGATGATTTCATGGCTCGATATCCTGAATTTGCGCCTTGAGGACAAGTCATAATTAGTGGGGGCAGCAATGTTACAAACCCATAGTACGTTGTATGTACGAGTAACATTATGTGAAGTCAGTTAATTAGTATTTCAGTTATCTAGAACTTGTAACCAAGAACCTCTATATATTAAGGGTTTGCTCCTGTAATGAAACTATGAAGAAATTATTATGTTATTCTCTTAGATTGTCGTACAATGTTAGTTTAGTTTAGGGTTAATAAGCAAGATCCTAGCAGAATTTTCAAAGAAATTTCTAAGGAAGAACCAGTAACGTTGGCGTGTTGTTCTCAATTATTCAACCCTAACAATTTATTCTACTACACGAATTACTTTCTCCAGAATTAAAATCTCTCGTTTTTGTTTTTATATATCATGATTTTCATATGTTATAACAAGAATAGTATGGTTGCTTCAGTTAAGGATGAATACGTTTATGTAGACATGGGTTGGTAGGTTTAATTCTACTATACTTGGTTAATTCTATGTGATTGATGGTAAGTGGTTATTATTCTTGGGCTAGAACTTAGTGTTCTAACGTGTTGAGGAGCAAAGGGGAAAAAATTGCATGTTCGCTAGAAACGTCTGAAATCTTATGAAAACTTGAACTTAATTAGACTTAACGAATAGTTAACTTTGAATGTAAAGCATCTTGCAATTACAAATATTGTACTACTTCTTTTCTTTGTGCAGTATTTCAATTGATCTTCCAAAAATGACTTTGAAAGATTAATTACTTAGGTGGTGTAGGGAGAATAAGTGTTATAGCGTCTTCTTAATTATGCTAAGAAAGAATCGAATAGATGAAATCCCTATATTTTTTGAGCTTCATCATGCCTAAAGAGTTCGCTATCTTCTGATTTGTTTCACTTGTTCATCAGATTTTGATCTAGGTTTCTCCCTTAACAAAATTTAAAATCAGCGGTCCTTATTGAACAGACAACTTTTCAGAGTTTCTCAGAGAAATCAGACGAAATATTTAATTAGCGGTCCTTAAAGAGTGTGCACGTAACAAAACGATTTCATTGGTTGCTTTAACGATACCGTTATCGAATGAATAAAATTGATTTTTCTTTTTTTTTAGTTTGATTTAAATTTTTAATAGGTAAGAAAATATATCATATCTAATAATTACCCAGAATGTGTGATTTTAAAACATGAAATATATACTAATATTAAATTATCATACTTAATTACTTTCAACATTATCAATCAGAAAGAAAAAATTTGACCATTAAAATGGATCGTGCATCTTGCTCCTGAAATAAAGAGTAGAATTTACGGAAAAAGATGAAATTTTAGTTCAAGCAAGGATTTTCTATTCGCTGAAAGATAACCAAAAGCAGTTACAATTACAGAATGTATCAAAGCTGAGTTGAAGAACTGTAAACAAAACCACAAAGAAGTAGTTTTCAAACAAACTGGTATAACAGAAAGAAGGACGACACATAGGTCGCATTATAAACTGAGCACTGATCTGATCTCATCAACTCCAAGCTTTACTTTAATTAAATACGAACACCTCTAGGTATCTATAATTTGGGAGTGTTACACAATTCGGTCAAAATTTTTTTGCAAGTGTTACACTATTGATGGAAGAAATTGTATTCTTTGTTAGGCAAGGCAAAGATCGCTAGGGCCTAGGAGTTGTAGTACTGGTACAGTAGTACATTAGTGGTAGTTGTCGTTGAACTCCATTGAACGAAAATCACTTAGCATCAGCACAATTAGAACGGATAGGACGCACTATTTGTTTTATATCAACAAAACTAGTCATAAAAATCCAAGGTGACCAAACTTGTGGTACAAAAACCCCATTCAAATGTTGGGATCCATTAAAACTCCATCTTAAACAAACTTGATAAAAAACCCTAAATTTTTAAAAATTGATACAAAAACCCCAAATTTCAAAATTGGTTTCATCAAATTCTTTAGGGTTTTGTGTTACTTTTGTTTTGACGGGGTTTTTATGTTACTTTTGTTACTTTTGTTTTGATGGTTTTTTTGTGGATGGATAGTGACACCTTTGGGGTTATAACTCGCGGACCCCAAATTGTTATATCAATGAAAAAGATAATGTAACACGGTGATGATCAATTCCTTTCTTGTTTATAACAATTTTATCGATAGTTGTTTGTATCCAACAAGATATACTTTAACTAATTATAATTAATATCGAGAGTCAATATTAATCCTCTATTTTCCGTTTTAAGAATCCTACATTTTAGGCAATTATTAGATGTGATAAATATTTTCTTACCTTTTTTAAATTTAAATCAAATTAAAACAAAAATGAAATCAAATTTAAAAAACGGGTACCTAGCTCAGCTGGTCATCCCCATTCCCCAAAATTTCATGTGTTTCAGGAGGTCCCAGGTTCGAGTCCCCAATGGTGTAATATTGAAGAAATTAACATGAAAAGTAGAATTAGTTTGCCCCCTTGTGACACAATCTCATCCCCCCATCCGCTTCAGCTCCCTTGACTAGGTTACCCATGAGGCTCGCTGGTAGGATAGCACAACAACCTGTTCTATGTTGTTGGAGCTTACCTTAGCTTGTTATACTTCCAACTAGTTAAAATAATACTCTTTTATCCAATAATAAAAAAGATTATATTATATTTATGAGATAACTGTTTATTTAAAACAACCAACGAGATCATTTTGTTACGTGCGAAGTCAGACTCGTTTTTTGTTCCTCTCTCCACCATATCAGATCCACGGAGGATGCGGTTTTTAGGATGTTTTTTGAACTGTCTGTTAAGAATTACTGATTTGGATATATCAAAAAATAGGTTTGTTTACTTATTTGAAAGTCAAATGTTACTAGTTTAGTAACTTATCCATGGCCACTTCTCTTTTTTTCCTTTTCTCTCTTAATATAAGGAGGGGACTATTTCTCTCCATTTTCTCTCTAATATCAATCAATGAGACCAAATATAAAGTAGGAAAAAATAGGAAAAAGTGACTACAATGACTAGTTCTCTTAATCCTTATGCCAACCAAACATGTCTATTTTTTAGAAACGGGGGAATAGTTGACATTGCTTGTACTGTTGTACATTTTCCCATGATTTTAAGGATAAGGAGGCATACGTCGGTCTTTTCTCTAAACTATATTTCAACTAAAAGCTGGGCTTACAAATCTTGGCTAAATTGGGGCCTAGGCCAATTAATTTGGGCCTACGGTTACAGGACAAAAAATGTCATTGAAAGGTAAAAAAAAACACCCCTTATCCAATTATTTTAAAAAATGACTAATTTACCCCTTGATTAATTAGCGTTAATCGGGTGATTAATTGATGTTTAATCAAATTAAACTAGAAATTAACTAATTTTGATTCTTCATCAAACCTTTTCGAAAAAAATCGTCCAGAATCGGTGGATGTTCATGCTCACATAAACCGATTGTAAGAATCGGTTTATAATACTTAGAACATAGACCGATTGTAAAATTCATGAGTTTTTCTGTGATTTTTTTCGCCAGAATCGGTTTATGTTAATGCCCACATAAACCGATTGTTAATCTGTGCATTTCTTTGACTGTTTTGCTCATAACTTCTTCGTCCGATGTCGGAATGACCTCATTCTTTTTGCGTTCAATTCCAAATTTCATGCTCTATAATATAAAGATAAAATTTTCAAGATTTGTGCAAAAATTCAAACATGGTTAATGAATCGGTTTATGTAGGTGTACCATATCTATCGATTTTGGGGAACATCAATAACAATCGGTTTATGTGGAACCTTAAATAATCCGATTGTGGGCATGGCAGTTAAGAAATCAAAGGTTGCACAATCGGGTTATGTGGACATACATGTAATCTGATTCTAACCAAAAAAATATACAAAAAAAAAACGGTTCTCTTCCATACCAGAATCGGGATATGTGGACATTAACATAGACCGATTCTGGTTCAATATTTCCAACCAGAATACACATTCAGTATAATCGGTCTTTGTGGGCATGAACAAAATCCGTTTCTAAATAAAATCGGTTCATAAGTACATTGACGTAAACTGATTCTAATAAACCCATAACACTTTGATTTCAAAAAAATCGAATTTTGAGTGATTGCATGTTTCTAAAACCTAATTTAGGGGATTGGATTGCTAGAAAAGTACTTGATTCGTGCCATTTCATCTGCTTCTATGACAACCGAAGATGGTTCGTATTAGGGGAGAAGAAGAATCGGTTGGAGATGGAGATGGAAATGGAAATGGAAATGGATTTGATTTTGATTTTGATTTAAGTTTTTAGTTTTATGATTTTGATTTTAGTTTTGATTTTGATTTTAGTTTTTAAGTTCTTAGTTTTATTATTAGGATTAAATGGGGACACATTTGTAGTATTAGTATTTGATAAAGGGTAAATTGGTAGTTTCATCTCTTAATAATCTTTTTTGTCCTGTAGTCGTAGGCCCAAATTAATTGGCCTAGGCCCCAATTTAGCCAGGTTACAAATGCCATCACTTAGAGCAGTTCCTATGGAATGAACAAACTTGATAGTTTGTTCATTTTGATCCCACTATGGACTCAACAAACATGAAAAATGGATGTTCAAACCAACAAATTTGTTGGTTTGTTCATTGAGTTGGATGATGTAGCGAGCGTGTGATGATAGGACGCGCGATCTTTCCCCAAACGTTCGAGTTTGAGACAAAAGCGCGGGCGTTTGGGAGAAAAGCGCTGGTGCTTTTCTTTCCAGCGCGCGATGACGGTTGAAACGCCAGCGTTCATCTTAAAAGCGCCAACTGCTACTTCAATCCAATGGCTGATACTCTTTTTTGTTTCCCTATAAATTCAGTTCATCTCCAGACATAAAACTCACACATTCTTCATCACTATCTCAAAATTACACAATTTCATATCATCTCTAAAAAAAAAAAAATCAAACAACACTATTCATATCAACTCAATCTACTAGAAAAAATCTCATCTCTCCATATTTCATTTCTAACAAATATGGCATCCTCATAACAACGATCACAACAACAATCACAACAACGATCACAACAACAAACACCACAACAAACACCACAACTATCACAACAACAATCACAACAAGAAACACAACAAAATATACAACAATCACAACCAAGAAACACAAGAATTCGTGGTGTCAAGTATACGATGGATGAAGACGAGTCACTTTGCAGAAATTATGTATTATATACATTAGATGAAATCAATGGTATTTATCAAGAAAAAAAAACTTTTTATGATAAGATTTTTCCAAAAAATTGTGAAGAAACAGGTAACCCCAATAGAAGTGATGGCGATGGGTTGTCTCATCGTTTTCACGCAATTTCAACAGCCGTTAGTGAATATATAACTTTGATCACTCAAATGTGGAACAACAAAAAAAATGGTGAAAGCGAACCGGATGTGGAACGAAGATGTCGGGAAGAGTGGCAAAGATCCCACAAAGGTTGCATCTTCCAACATGAAAAGTGTTTCACCATTTTGAGGGTGCTTAACAAGTTTAATCCATACTTGCTGGAAGGTCATCAAGCGCCTGCAAGATCACCACATGGTCCAGTCTCGCAGGATTTTCAGAATGGAGGGCCTGCTTCCTCACCTGATGGAACTCCAAGTAGTCAGGAACAACACAACACTAATCTAGACGTTAACACCAACGTCAAGAGAAGAAGAGAATGGGGTCAAAAAGCTACAAAAGCAGCGAGAGACGCAGCCCAACGAGCATTAGAAGAAGGTTCAAGCTAGTTCAACTATGCTGATCACAAGGAATTCGAGATGCATATAGAGCCAGGGACCATGGCATTGCTATAAATAATTAACAAAAAAGTCATCTTTCGCGAGAACAATACTACAGGGATTGTAAGTTGAACAAGTTACTCTCTTTGAACACTTCAATAATGAATGAACGACAATATGCTACATGGACTAAGAAAATGGATGCGGTCGAACAACAACAAGTCCAGGCCAAACAACAACAACAACAAGTCCCCCCTCAACAAACTGGCCAGTGTGTGAATGTAGAAGAAGACGAAGATGATGCCTCGGAAGAAAACGAAGATGAATACAGTTACGCTAGCTGATTTTAATTCTTGTTTAGTTAAGTTTAATTTAATTTAGTTTAGTATAGTTTAATTTAATTGTACTCGTTTATTTAAAATTACTTTTAATATAATTGCCTCAATTTTAATTTTAATTATAGCGTTTAAACAAACAACTTTAAATTAAAAAACATATTAATTAAAATAAACAACAATACTAAATTGAAAATAACACTAAATTGAACATAACATCTATCTCCCTTTCCCTCTCCCTCTGCCTCGCCCCCGCGCATCGTCTCTTGCTCCTTTTAAAGCCCAAAGGTGCTTGGTTAAATCTTGTCTTAGTTGTCCATAGATTCCCCGATTTTGGAGTCTGTCAGTGGAAAGTCTATATTCTCTTGCCGTGCGCCCATTCTCTACCACAAGATTTGGCCTCAAATCTTCATCTGGAAAACTAGTCCAGGTTGGGTCACGCCTTATTTCTTCAATGACCATGTTATGCAGAATGATACAAGTCAGCATAATTTTTTTCATTTCTTGAATATCAAAAAATCGTGTCGGCCCAGCTATGATGGCAAACTTTCTTTTCAGAATGCCAAAAGCGCGTTCAACATCCTTTCTGCATTTCATTTGTTGGGTGTTAAAGTACTTCATATCCTTCGAAGACGTCGGTCCAAAACCAACATGTTTATAAGCTTGAACCATAGTTGACCATTCTGGATAGATTCCGTCTGCTAGATAATAACCCTGAGTGTAGTGATGACCGTTGATGGTGAAATTACAGTGCGGCGCGACCCCATTCTTAAGATCTTCAAACAATGGTGACTTATATAAAACGTTGAGATCGTTATTTGAACCCGGGAGTCCAAAAAAGGCATGCCAAAACCAACAATCATAGCTAGCTGAAGCTTCCAAAATTACAGTTGGTTTTGGATAATGACCCTTATATTGGCCTGCCCATTCAACCGGACACGCATGCAACGTCTAATGCATGCAGTCAAGACTACCTAGCATTCCTGGAAAACCCCTTGCGGTGTTTTCTTCAGTTATTCTTTGAACATCTTCCTGAGTAGGCTTTCTTAAAAATGTTGGACCAAAATGCTCGACAATTGTTTCGCAAAACAATTTGAGATACCTAAAGGCAGTTGTTTTCCCAATACGGATCTAATCATCCATGGAATCCGCTGGTACCCCATAACATAGTATACGGAGGGCCGCGGTGACCTTTTGTTCGGGACTAAAGCCTCGTACATGTCGTGCATCATACTGATAATTAAATAAAGGTTGTACCTTACAAAGCTCGGCAATAATCCTTTGCGTCAAGTTGCGGCCCATGCGGAATCGTCGCTGAAAATTCTCATCGGAATAGACACAATCATGATTAAAATAATCCTGTATCATCTTTTCGTGGTAAAAATGTCTATCTCGCCACGTCCATCTTCTAGTCGCAACTTCATATGGCTCTAAAGACTTTGGTATGATCCCAGATTGTAATTGCAACATAAAATTTCGCCTTCTTCTATCTTGATCTGCATCTTCATCCATTTGACGCAAAACTCTATACACATTTCTTCATCTTCTTCATACAGCATTTCATCCATCTCCATATCTTCCTAAGAAAAATCAAAATCAGAATTCATGGTTGGAAATTGAAAGCAAATGAAATAAAAGATTGATCAGATGAAAGATTGTTGTGAATTTGTGAGATCAAATATTTATGGAGGTTGAAACTAGCCGTTGGAGACCTTGGTTCAAACGCCAGCGTTTGTTGGGCCACCGCCAGCGATTGATCTACGAGCGCTAGCGTTTGTTTGAAGCCCGCGCGCTTAGTTATCTAACGCCTATAGCTTTACCATAGTGGAAAAGCCAGTTTGGCCATCCACCTGGCTCAACAAAATTTTGCATCTGACCATTGCCATAGGAATTGCCCTTACATCTTTTATGATTTGATTGACTAGATCAACAAAGAAGTCATCCCTTATCAAAGAGTAACATAACACAACTGCATTTAAATCCACAAGCTGATTGATATCACTTGATTCCATCACTTCAATCTCTTTTAACCTTCCCATAACTTCATTACAAATCTTCCTTCTAATATCTTTACTCTTATTCCTTTCATTTACATCCTCTTCATCTTTGAATGTTACCCTTTTACCTACAGTACCCCTCACCTTTCCCCTCGCAGATGTCTCTCCCTTTACATTATAACTAATCCCAGTACCACTACTACCATAATGTTCTCGCAGTCCTCGTCCATCATCATTATCATGATCTCTCTCGAGTCGTTTCACTTCCTCTTCTTTAATAACCTTTAACAGCTCATGATTTTGATTTTCATTGCATTGTTCTTCCTCCTCCTCTTCTTCAAGATACCGCTTTAACGTATTTTTGGATTGTTTGTTTTTCTCCACAAATACTCTACAACGTCTTCGTTGACGGAAACAAAACTTCTCAATACTACCCAAACATATTTCTAAAAATGTTATCGATCTATTGAGAACTAGCTTCGAATTCTTCGAAAGAAAAACATTAGTACCACTACTAGTACATTTCTTCATATTCTCCACCTCAAATTATACAATACAAATTTGATTCCTTCTCTACTTTCTCGCAGTGGTGTATAGTGCAGTGAGTATTCGATTTATAGTGTGCAAAAATTGGGCCACTCTACCGCCACGCTTCATCAGCTTTTTCCTAAGAAAATGCGGGACCGTCGTGATTAAGTCCACTGTACAGTGCGCACACGCGAGCTCAAGTCAAACCAAAACCCTAACCCGCGATCCGTTTACACAAACGTACGCACAGGTGCGCGTATATTAGCAGGGCACGTGACACGCGACACGCATAGTCAACGTCATCATTTTCTTGAATCATCCGTCAATCACTGAAACATAACCCTAAAGAACTCCATTGATTTTCACAAACCACGGTCAAAGAAGAGTAGTTGTTGATAATTCTTTCAGGTCTCGGATTTCGAAATCCGACAACAAGGAAAGATGATGAAGGCTTCAGTGAAAGGAATTTACGATACTGATAAAAGTAGCGCCCTTGGTACAGTCGTTTTTAACGCCGGTGATGTTAAGCTGAAAGCTTCTCTGACTGATGCTACTGTTGCTAATGGACCTAGCTTGAATGGTTTAGCTCTTTCTGTTGAAAAGCCTGGATTCTTCGCTATCGATTATAATGTCCCCAAAAAGGTAATCCATTAGCCAATTCAATTTAGGATTTTTGTGTTTTTTGATAAATGAAATTTAGGGTTTATCTCAATTTTGACTTAATTTTGTTTATGTAATGTTTACAGGATGTGTCGTTTAGATTTATGAATACAGTTAGGGTTATGGAAAAACCATTGAGTTTGACATATGTACATGGGCAAGGTGATAACAGGACTATGTTAGATGGGACATTTGTATTTGATAACGCAAATAAGGTTTCAGCTAATTATATGTTTGGTTCTGGGAATTGTAAATTGAAGTATAGTTATGTTCATGGTGGGGTAAGGACTTTTGAACCGTGTTACGATGTGTCCAAAAATACTTGGGATTTTGCTATGTCTCAAAAGGTTTATGGGGATGATACTTTTAAAGCTACTTATCAGACTTCAAGTAAGAATTTAGGTTTGGAGTGGTCGAGGAATTCAAAGATTAATGGGACGTTTAAGGTACGTGATGCTGCACTAGCACAATTGCTATTCTTGTTGTTGTTATTTTGATCCTGTATTAGCATAATGGGTTCTTGAATCAGTTAATAAGTATTGTATTATACATGATAGTGGACTAACTAGGAGAAGAAAGACAGCAGTCACGTTACAATGTGTATCGTGGAATCTCTTATTAGCTTATAGCAAACGTGTTATCATAATGTGAATGGGTTGACTTTTGGCTTACTAACAGTTCATTCTGTTCCCTTAGTTTGGTCCTTGGAACTTCAAATTGTCTAGAGGGTTTGCGAATATGTTGTTGTATTATTGAGAATGACGCTAAATTCAGTATTAAGTTCATCCTCACAAGACAAGCCAATGCCGTGAATTTAGTTTAACATTGGTGAGAAGTTTTAGAACCTTATTTTGCTGATTTACTTGGTGGAACAGAGATAAGGATTTAAGTCGGTTGATTAACATTAAGTTTTGCAAGAAATGCACACACTATTGAAAATATAGGAGTTAACATGATAATGGATGCAAGTTTCCCAATAATCAATTAGTGACAGACGAAGTGGATATGTCTATTTACATGACTTCCAGTAACTGTTTTTGTTGATGGCTCTTATATGTGATGCAAACTCTGTTTGTTTTCTCTTCTCTTTCTTGCCCGGTGATTTTGTTTTTCCTTTTGTTTTGTAATCTTTTGTCATTTTTTCGTTTTTTTAACAGTTTTGCTAGTGTTTAAAAGATTGTAATGAGTATTTCATTTGAATTTGATTTTGCTTGCTGAAATTTTCTAAAATTCTACTTTAGCTAACCCTATCTAACGCGCTAACAGCTTTTCAGATCTTTGCTCATATCTTGATGTGGCTACTGGGTAGTGGCTACTGTCAACCCCCAAATTTTTTATCTTCAAAATGAACACATCTGATCCTTTGCTTTGTTATTAGTACAGAGACGAGAAAAAGTAGTGTAGATATGAACACATTCAGGCCCTGTGATACTGGCTACTGCCAACCCCAAAAACCTTTAATCTTCAATTTGGACGCATCTTATCCCTTGCTTTTTCGTTGGTACAAATTAGAGAAAAAGTAGTGTAGATATGTTGAACACGTTCAGGCCTTGTGTGATTGCTCATGCAAAAAGCAATGAAGTGTTTTTCTGGTGAAACTTACCTTCGTACGATTCTATATGGGTTCCGCCACTCAGTCTTCCTGACCTATATTTGCTTATGTTCTGGTATTGTTTTTATTTCTTGCAGATTTCGGCATCAGTCAATTTGGCGGATGAAACAAAAAGGCCTAAATTGAGAGCTGAGACAATTTGGGATTTTGAAATGTGATTCTTCCTTCTGTGCTTTAACTTTTGAAATTTCTGATAAATTGCTTAAGCAATGTTGTAATCTTTTGACGTTAATTCTTAGATCTTCTATCTTTCTTGTTGCACTTGAATATTTGCATTTATTTGAGTTGTAAACAAACTAAAAAAACAGCTCACATCTTGTTAATCCATCCATGAGAAAGATAGTACTCAATTGAATTTTCTGTCCAGGAGTAAATTGATGCCCAACTACATTGCTCTGAATACTATAGTAGATACATACAGCATCATTGAGTTTTTTCATGACATTGAATTCTGCAGTATAGTATATTCATACAGCATATAAATTGGCCAGAAACAAGTGAAAACTAAAGCTAATTCTCAGGTCAACCAAAAAAGAATGGATCATCTGTTCAATGTCTTTGCAGAGGTCCCAATCATTTGAGAGATAGAGTTGAATGTTTCTACAACTGCACTTGTGGTCAAGAATTTGAAGTACTATTTAGTCATTAGAATGGACATAACTCGTAAGGTTACTGATGTTACTCCTTTTACTGTTTCACAGGCCTTTTTAAGACAATAGTTTAGGTAAGCTAGGGTAGGAGGCTGTAATGCATGTTGAAGGCCAAACTCGGACTCAAATGGGTTTGAGATAATCAGATAAGGTATTACTTACACTACCATCTACTTTCTTCCTTGACAAAGATTTGAAGTTAGTTGCACCCACTTGTTTAAAGAGGAAAACCAAACAAGTTTGTTTCAGTGAAGGGATCACATAAAATTGACTCTTGGGGGCCAATGATTGAGAGTATCTTTGACATATTAAACCAAGATGGGAATGATGTCACATACAGTTGAAGATGAAAGAATATACTTCTTCTGACAGGAACTAGGGCATGGCTAATTAAGTTCTGTGACCCATTTATTTTTCTAGGTGTTAGTTGTTTTGTCATATTAAGCAACCAAACCAAGACCAAACCCCAACTTTTATTTGGGACCCTCGTAATCTTTATATGCCATTCCACTTAGTGTGCGATTAGATTGATAAAGTTCTTAAACAATCAATGGTGTGTTCTTGGTTTCTTGATCTCCTTCTCAATAATGGATAAATGATTAGTTAAGTTTCCTTTTTTTGATTGTTTGGTTTGATGATCAAAAACATTAAAGGATAAGTTCTTTCTTACCACTTTAACAGCTTTGAAAACACTTGTAGAAAAGCCTATAAAGAATGTGCATTAAAGGACCATGAGGTTGGAGTTTAGGATGTAGACATAAATGAATGTGGGAAGGACCAGATGTATTGTTAGTTAGTGGTTTATCAACTCATTCCATTACGTCGACCTACCAAGCACAACTGTTAGCACTCAATGACACAGAGAGTATAGAGCTAGACAGTGGATAATGTGGATGCAACATGCTTTATCGGCTCGCTTGGCAGCTGACTGAGTGGATATTAAAAAAAACACGGACGGACAGTTGTGCGCAGCCTTCCGGTAAAACTTGAAGCGTTTTTACGCAGCTGCGTGCCATTATAAAGCCTCAAGATCATTTGATCTGTATTCACCTACCGTTCGGAATTACCGAACGAAGTTCTGGAAGAATAAGGTTAATGTCAAAATCAGAAAGATGGCACACTGTTTTCATGAATGTATAGTCGCATTCCTGGAATTTGAGTACTCAAGTTATCACTCCAATGCAATAAAATGAAGTATTAGTAGGCTCTCCAAACTATGGTCCATAATTATCGTTGAAAGTGAAACATGAAAACAGTCGATCATAATACTACTGTATGTAAAACAAAAAAGACATGAAAATTCCTGTTTTCACAAAATAACACTCCAAATATATACTACGTACGTGAATGTATGGAAAATCCATATATCTACACTGGCAGACCTATACACTGATTTTGTGTTACAAAGTAGTTTCCGAAACATGACAAATACAAATGTTTGCTGCTAATAAACCTTTACAGTCACACGGAACGTCACGCTTTTCTGAACGTCTCTACGGTGTTGGTAAAAAAAGTTACGACACAGCATCCATTACTGGTTCAAACTCTCAAGTGAAAATGCTTAGTCTCTGATTTCCATTGCTGTGCAATGTCTTCTGCTACTCGTTGGGCGTCAATTGAAGCTCCCAACAAACCTTTCTTAGTAAAACCAACACTGTAAAGTCCATTCTTTCCCTTCCAACCATTTGGAAACGGTTTTCTCGGGTAACCATCGTCTTTGCTAAAGAATTCATCCTCCTAATAAAATGAACAAAAACAACAAACGAATTAGTAAGACTACGCGAAAACCGAAAGGATTTCATGGTGTATGTCATCATGATACGACAAGGAGAATTCATTTTTTTTTTCTTATTATCTCGTGGAGTTGATAGCTGCGTATCTTACCTTGAGCCATGAAGGAACATTAGTTCTGTAACCTGTTGCCAGTATTACTGAATCGAACTCATCCACTCTTCCATCAACAAATTCTACTCCTTTATTTGTGAATCTCTTGACGCCTGGTACAACCTGAGATGATGACCAACTGTTAGAAATACTGCGCATGAATTATGAAGCTTCTCTTTGTTTTTGTTGAAACTGAAAACTGCCGATAAATGATATTCTGGTACTAACTAGAAGTATTGTCATGAAGAAATGATTGGCTGTTACCATAATTTGACCAGTTCTGATTTTGGCTAGAGTACCAACATCTAAAACTGGGGTCTTCCCGGTTTTGATCTTCAATTCAAGAGGGCCCAATTCAGGTCTTTTGAAACCGAGTTGTCGTACATCTTGAAGGATCAAACGTGAACAGAAGAGAAGAAACTGATCAACCAACCATATAGGAAACCACTTGAGTAGACACATTGAAATACCAAAGGTTGATCTGCCAAGTATATCTCTAGGCAAAATATGCAACTGCAACACATAAAAACCGTATCAGAAATTCCGTAAGTTAAAATGTCAGATAGTACTAACAGCTTAACAGAAAATAGTTATAGAGAATCGGATGAATGATATATAAATACATGAATGAAATTATTAGTAACTCTTACCGTATCCCTCACAACAATAGAGACTTGAGCACCACAGTTACATAAATCCAAGCTAATCTCCATCCCTGAATTCCCACAACCCAAAACCAAGACTTTGTCTCCTTCGAATTCATCTCCGTTTTTATATAAACTGGTATGTAATACCTGGCCTTGGAAATCTGAGATTCCATCAATTTCAGGTATGACAGGGTCTGCATTCTCACCTGTTGCTACGATGAGCCACCGGCAAACAAATTCTGCGTTATTGGTTTTGACTAGCCAAAATCCCATTGCTGAATCATACTCAGCTATCTGAACATGCTCTTCGTATATTGGTTCGATAGAGAAGTGCTTCACGTAAGCATCTAAGTATTCTATATATTGTTCCTTTGTTGGGTATGATGGAAAGTCAGGTGGAAACTCCATGTAAGGAAGCTGGCAGAAGTTCTTAGGTAGGTGAAGCTTTAGTCGATCGTAAGTTCTATTTCTCCATAGAGATGCTGCACAATTTTCTCTTTCGAGGATCAACGAAGGTAGTCCTTTTTTCTTAAGGCATGCAGCTACTGCTAACCCTGAAGGTCCTCCACCAATGATCACTGGCTGTGAAACCCAAACTCGCTTTATTTCGGTTGTCATTTCTTAGACAGCCAACCCATTGAACTTAAACAACAAGACTCGCAAACAGTTTTTCCTTCCGCCTTCTTGAGATTCTTGAATTCTTGTCCGGTGAACTTGTTGTTTGCTTTCTACTGTTTTATTGGCAAAATGATTGGAATAGTTAGAACCCAACAAGAAGTAGTATGTATGTTTGAATGAAGAGAGTTAATTTTAGTTATACGGATACACTTCCCAAAGACTACTTAAAGACCCGAAGGATGATCAATTTTTTTTTCTTTCTTGACGGATTGGTGTCGGTTTCCACGTTTTAAATAGCAGTTATCGGTATCGTAATGTCGAACATCATGATACCACCATTCTTCCTCGTGGCCACATACTATCATCAGTCTCGTCAGCTGCCACTTGTCACGCGTCGCGAAATAGACACAATAGACAAATATTTGTAACCCCAATTATCTTTAATGGGAGAAGAAAAACAAGCTCAACCCATACCATTTCTAGCATAATAAGTACTTGAACATTGAAAAATTCTTGATCTTTTTTACTTTTCCAAGTGAAGTTTCAAGTATGGGAAAGTCTTTCACATGCAAAGCTTTTG
The DNA here is from genome assembly GCA_023531105.1 of Papaver atlanticum. NCBI lineage: Eukaryota > Viridiplantae > Streptophyta > Magnoliopsida > Ranunculales > Papaveraceae > Papaver > Papaver atlanticum. Next base: position 1,765,645 of record JAJJMB010011896.1, read on the forward strand.
TGTGAGAGAGAAGGAAATAATAGTAGGTTGAGAGCATTAGTTTTGGAATCATCTTCTCCCCTGTACATATTTTTAAGATTGTGGGGGCCTAGCTAGGAGACTAGGCAGAGGAACCTATATTGGATTTTGCTTTAATGAAGAAGGGACTAAATGGATCTGCAAAGAACAGTAGCCTCTCTATTATATTAAAACCCCACTCTACCAATCCCTCTTACAAAACAATTGATACCACCACCATATGTGACAAAGGCCTGTATTTTTTGCAGATGTGCATATTGCATGGTGAGTTTATTATAAGTTTGTCCATATCAAACTTAGGCTCAAATTGAAATAAAGAATGGTCAGATTACCGAAATCACACCGCTCCACGTGACTCGTTCTTCGTGGCATGTGACCTGGAAAGTTGGAAGAGAAACACACAGAGAGGAAGGATCCCAATGTGTATTAGGCACCGGATTAGGTGGTCGGATTGGGTTCATTGACTTGAGCACCATGATATAAGAACCACATGAATGCAGGACATGGTCATGGAATCATCAACCTAATTGAATCATCCATATATACCTCCTACTCACCTAGGCGCGCTTAGGGAAATTTCCTCTAGCCTACATCAAATTTAAGTCTCTAGTTCAACGCAAGTACGCAACACAACACAAAACAAAGCCAAAATTCATATATGCAAAACTAATAAATTTAGCACAGAAAATTCTAGTACTTGAAATTGAAGGATAGATATTTTGTCAATATTTCGCAACCCCATAAAATCAATTGAATTATTCTCTGCATTCATTAGGGTGACCACAAAAATGGTGATGGCCATACCCAATAGTTAATGATAAAGAGCATTACGGAGGTGTGTCCACAATGCATCACTTTCTTCTTTTAATTCCTTGATGTGGATTTCTTTTAACTCTATGTCAGTTATAGGAGGTAGAAAGCTGCTGCTGCTGCCCTAACTGTAGATGAACATGTATATCCAACTCATATCAACTTTTAGACCTAATCCTATGGCAACCATAAAAACAAAATGTACACTACATGAATGATGATTCTTTAAAAGCTGATCTAACTTTCCTCATTTTGTTAACAAGAACTTTCCGCACATTGATGTGTCTACCTATAACACAACTAAATACTACAAACACAGGGAGAAGTTCCTTCGGTTTCAAAATCATATATAGACTTGAAATAAAAAAAAATTGAGTTACAATGTTTCTGAAAATTGATTGACCAATTTAACCTGATGAAGGAGGAGGTGGAGGAGGTAGTGAATTTGGTGGTGGAGGTGGCATTGACATCTGAGGCGGAGGAGGGGGTCTTTGAACAAGTTGCTGAGGTGGTGGTGGTGCTCGCCAAACAGGCGGTGGTGCACCCATTCCCATAGGCGGTGGTGGAGGCCTTGACATATATCCACCCTGTTGTGGTGGAGGTGGTAACATATTAGGCGGAGGTCTAAACTGCTGATGTTGAGGTGGCGGCATACCAGCTGGTACCATCATTTGGCCGTGCTGTTGCTGATGACCTGGCCAAGATGGAGGTGGACCTCCAAGTTGCATGGGAGGTGGGAAGGACCCACCTGGTGGCATTGGTGGAGGACGAAGGGGTGGTGGAAGTTGCCCATGAGGAATACCGCCATTCATGAAGGGCCGGGGAGGCATTGGTGCACCCATTGGACCATTATTTCCTTGAGCAGGTCCATTAAGCAGTGTAGGTGGTCCACTCGCAAACATAGTGTGTGGCCTATTCTTCGTTGTACCTGGATTGCTTGCAGCTAAGACTCTCTCTGCAAACGAAACAAATCCGTAAGCTACCATGCCAAATAAGTGCCAGGGTTATATTCCCAGCTAACCATTTCAAAAACCAACCCCAGTTACTGAGAGCTTCTAAAATCTAAACCTGTCACTATTGAAGTCTAGATGATACCGATGTCCACAGTGCAGCGTCATTATGGGGACCATGTAAAAGTTACACTTATCAGTTTCCAGAAATCAGTTAACAAGTTTTAAAAGTGGGTTATTTGGGCCTAATTGATAAATAGCAGATATAAGATCGTATGAATGAATCAAATGAAGCTAGTCCACACCAAGCAAACTAAGTGGGCAAAAATATAAAGATGAAACGGGTTAGAGAGGAAAGTACCTGCTGGTGTGCCGTGACGCTCCCCCTTGGTATCTTTCTTATATGCATACGAAACCGTAATCTGACGGTTACACAGATATTGACCATTCATTGCCTACAGAAACAGAACAGAGTCAATAATGTATCTCACAATGACATCAGTTGTCAATCACACGGACTTAAGTCGGTAGAGTCATCACAAACTTATGTCGGTAATTAATCAGACGAACTTATGTCGGTAGTCAATCACAAAAACACGTCTAAGTCATCCTGATTCATCAAAATGTGGCAGTTAAGTTGGATAACAAGTATCACCACCAAACAAAAACATTGTGACACAATGACTAGGAGCTAACTCAAAATTTCAAGCTCTCAGCTACTAGATACAACATAATGAACTTTCCTCCCAAAGTTCTTTTGTAAAATACCAGAACTTGCTTCCAAAATATAAGTATACATGTAAAGAACAAACCTCAATAGCGGCATCAGATGTGTCAAAAGAATCATAGCTAATAAAACCAAAACCACGAGAATTGCCCGTCTCGGGATCCCTCATTATCTGCAACAAATTAAGCCCTTGAGATCAGAGTCCACCCATGAAAATCATTACAAAATCGGTGGCTGCCAACTGGCCAAATTTTAGAAGATGTTCTTAAAGATAAGTAGAATGCTAACCTTAGGATTGCTGACAATGGCTCCAAATGCACTGAAAGTATCATATAAAAGTTTCTCATCAACATCCTGCAAACATTACATGGGATTAGCTTCATGTGCTGAGACATAAACTTATGAATCAAACAACATATTCTGAAAGGCAAACTCCCAGAGGAGGAATTGATTAGAAATATTAAAGCCAAATCAAACAACTTACAGTGTCGAGATTTCCAACGAAAAGATTTGCTCCAACATCCAAGCTCTTCTTATCTTGGGAGGCCTGGAACAAGGAGCAACACTCATGATATTAGAACGAATAAGAGGTTATATAGTGTATAGTGAGAAGAACTGTATTCTAAAGCTATTCATTTACTGCAACTATCAGTGAACCAGTAAATTCCCAAGTCCTGACACTAAAATGCATATGTTGTGCTCTGTACAAAAACAGAGTAACCAGGTCCAAAATCATAGACTGCTCCTTCATGTACGCTCAAAAGTAAGCATAACAAAAGTTTACTACATTAATCCACTTCCATCAAGGTCCAAAAATAACAAGCTCAGTGACCAAATCTAAAATTTCATGAATGATATAGCGTTCTCAAACAACGGTATAACTAACACTATATGTGCTACACAGGTAGATGTGCCTAAAATAGCATCAGTATTGTGACTTGTGAGGACAACAAAAAGATGGAAAAAAAGAGGACAGGCCTTGCGACTAGAAATGTGTGTACTCTTCAAATTTTGGAAACAATAAATCTATGACATCTCATCAACTTATTGGCAAGTCGTATTACATCAAACAAGTTGCATTAATGATGTTCCAAGGACTTCATATGTTACAACTTACAAACAACTTTGAATATTTTCAAAAGGCTCTATACTGAAGTACAAAAAAGGGAACAGGGTTGCACCTTATTCACACGTATTGGTTTTCCATGAAGTTTAATCATGTTCAGAGTCTTGATTGCCTGCAGTGCGAAATTGGACACAAATTAAAAATTGTGAAACATTACCATACTACAATCAATTGATTATGCCCACAATTAAGAAAAAAAAATATCTCAAAAAACAAACAGCAGAAAGACTTACATAGTCAGCATCTTCTTCACTGCGAAACTCTACGAACCCATATCCTTGGTGTAAATTTGTGACTCTATCTTTTGGAACATAAACATTAACTGAAACAAGAGAAACATAACATGAGAAAAGAAGACAGTTATCTTGTTGCCACTTCAGCCAATAAAATTTAAGAAGAATGTAGTTGTTCAAATCCAACTTCCACCAATTGCAGTTAGATTCACATTCCAATTCATATATATTCTATGGACACTATGTTACATGACTTTCAATAATACATTCGCGGTGTATTGAGGCCAATTTTACTGGACAGCCTCTCATCACAAAAGGCATCTTCAACAGAATAAGCAATACTAAGCATACTAATCCTATGAAGATGGTGTTTAGTCATACAAGGCTTTGTTAATATACTCAAACAAAGTTGGCTACATCTATCTCCTTCCAAACATGTATTAGGAAGGAGATGCAAAGGAAAGCTTCCTCCCAAAGAAATTTAACATTACAAAAAGAAAGGCAATGCCTTATGCCTCACTAATCATGTTTATAGCATAACATATCTGCAGATTTGTTCAAAATTCTTATAACAAGAAATAAGAGATACTAATAGAACGGGAATGGGAGGCTTACCAACAGGGCCAGCTTGAACAAACAACTCCCACAATAGCTCTTCACTCACCTACATGGGACAAAAGGAAGAAAACTAGTTCACATTCTGTGTGCACAATTTAAGAAAAAGATAACTAATATGTGAAATTTCAGTTTACTCAAACAACTCAATAGAAATTCCTTCTAAAAAAAATCAAAAACTCTATTGTTTTTTTATTTTCAACAAAAGTAGAATTTCAAAACTATAAACCCTAGAAACGAAGAAAAATTTCTATTCATTAGAATTTTAGGGTTTAGGGGTGGAGCATACCTGAGGATCGAGATTACCAACATAAGCAGTAGCATCTTGGTTCCTCTCTGCAGAGTGTTGTCCGAGCAAATTCGCTCCAACACCCGGTGCTATTCGAGTCGTCATCTTCCTCCCTCACTCTCTCTCACTTCTTTTCTTCTATAGTTCTGTGCGAGGACTGCAATTCAAGTTTAAAGCGGTTCTTCTTTTTGGGCCGTGTGAAGGAGCTTCGGGCCTGGTATATATATATAGAATGATTTTTTAGGCACCACTCCATATCTATATCTATATCTTTTCCCTAAACCCAAAAATACCCTTTCTAATTTACCTATTGCAATGACGATTAAGTTAAGTTAATAGATGATTAGTGTTAAATTAAATTAATGAGTTTGTGTTTGTTTTAGAGGTCGAATTATTGAGAGAGAAGAAGGAGAGGAGTTTTGGAAAAACTTTGATTTTTTTTTGTTTTTGAGATGGTTGAATTTCAGATAAGTGATTCGAGTGACAGTTCCTTCGAATTGGAACCTTTAACTCCTCGAGTAAAATCTATATTCGTTTACCGAGCTAAAATTTCCTGATAATGAAAAATTTATAATCGGATTTCGGCTAGGTCAAACACGTTTGGCTACCAGATCTGAAGAACAGATACCCAAACTTATCTGCAAATGTACTACGGCTATTTTTTTTAAAGAAACAGGTATCCGAACTTAGCTTTCATGGAGTTTTTGCTTTGTTTAGCTGTTAATTTTCTAGAATAGGTAGCTAAACTTATATTCCGGGGTATACAGAGTAATGTTTGGTTTGGTCGAGTCCACCATTTTACTGATAAGTGTAACTTTTAGCGCGGTTGCAGCCATGTCGACCATAGCACTATTAGACAGAGAATTTGGGTGTAAATGTCCCTAAAGTCGATATGGTTTAAAGTATATCAACCATGTCGACTGTAGCAAACCTCTTGGACAAGTTTTGATGCGTTTTATCTTCTAAAACAATGAAACTTGGACCCAATTGGGATTCTAAACCCTAAAAGAAAAAAAGATGCTTGAGGGCCAATCATTGAAGGGTGTATAAGAAGATATCTAAGGCTCAAACAAGACGCCTTCTATCACTCATATTGCAATCCACATTCCAAAACTTAGGGTTTATCCCTTTGGGGGGAAGCATCCATTCTTCATCTTCTTCTTGTTTATAATATGAGTAGTTAATATTTCTTATTGATTAAGGATGAATTCAATGTTTTAAGTGTGAAGCTTTATTAGTTATACAAGTTTATTTGGAGTTTTAATTATTGTCGCTTGTGTATACTATATTGAAAGGTTATGAATGTTCTTAGATTGTTTGGAGTGCGCACTAAATTAATCTATTATTTGTTTCAATGAAAGCTTAAGTTAGAAGATGAACAATAGTTTATTAACTTTGAAATGATACGTGTACCAAGTACACTACAATCTTTTCGTATAAACCCACTACAGACACACCTTGTCTAATCTTACAAAAACAATAACTCCCAAAAAATCACTTCAAAAAGATGTTGGCTTTGTATATAGTTATATGTTCGAAACTGAACTAACTATGAGATCGTATACCAAGTGGACTAACATACGCATATATTTACTTTAATAATAAAGATAAACAATATAATCTGGAAGTAAAGTGAATAACACGTCACACAAAATTTTGTTAACGAGAAAAACTGTTTGGCAGGAAAACTCCGGGACCTAGTCCAGTTTTGAATACTCTCGAAATTAAGCCGTTATACAAATTAACTATTGCAACTTCGTATAGCTTATACCAAGTAAACTACTCCTAGTTACTTAGTTCCTTCAGTGTCCTGTGCCTATAACCAATTTTTTCTACGCACATGAATCCCAATATAGAGTCCACTATCTCAAGTCTCTTCACCTGTTGTGAAGATTTTTGTTTCTCAACTACTTAGGATCGTAACCCTAAACAGTAAAGGACTAATCTGTTCCAGTAACCAGCTCACTGTGTACCTCCCAAACCCGTCAATGGTTAGAGATAAGTTGAGTATAAAGGATCTTTGGTTTATTCAATATAACCTCTTTTGGTCAAAGATTATAGAAATAATTTATCTCAATCAGCAAGCTCTAACCAAGCAATTCTATGAGGAAAAAAAACTAACCAGTTTTTCTGATCTTATCAAAAGTCTGAAGTTTATAAATAAACTACTAGTTATATCCCATAGAATCAAGTGTGCACGAAGTATCACAAATATCATAATACCAAAAAGAAAAAGGTCTTATAACAGTCTTCAATCTTCAAAGTATCACTTACATGAACAACTTGATTCCTACTAATAATCAACCACAAACAAAATGGAGTCTGTTAACGTTGGATGATCACTAGTTCTATCTTCAGATCTCGAATCGCTAGATCTGAAATAGTCGATCTTCAAACAAACTTGAGTGGCCTTATATTAGAAAAGAAGGACCATGCATGAAATAATCAAGTTTGATCTATCAAGGATAACCGCACTGTTATTCAAGCAAATCAATAATCGAAAACTAAAATAACAATACGATGTAGTTTCCTACTAACGGTACTACTAAAATCTTTTTGATCCAAATAAGACTTTAGATTAAGGCAACACACTAGATTTCACCTAATTAGATTACTCTCCTCTATCGATGAGTTGGATTCCCACACGAACGGTTAGGCAGTGTGTCAAGGGATGAGTTTGTAAGAATACAAGTTCCACTAATTATAGTGTTACGACCAAGGCTTGTTTGGACAACAAGAAATTACCAAATCTGAAAATCCTTAAGATATGCAATAAATGTATATTTTCGGTTATGACAAATTCCAACTGTAATCCAAATAATATACTAATATCACTCTTAGTTGAAAACTAATATTAGCTAGCTAGCATACATACATATACTTTACTAATATAGCTACTATAAATATGCAAACCTCTGGAATATGGTAAGCACATAAATTAAAATATCTAAAGATATATGAATATTACGGTTTCGGGATCTCGCCTTGAGAATCAAGAAAAATACATGAAAATTAAGTAGTAAGAGTTTAATACATGTTCAAATAACTATGTCAACATTACGTGTACATTCCATGTTCAATACGTATACATCTCGATGTTTGTAAAAGCCCTAAGATCACCAAACATATCGAAATGTAAATACAGATTAAACTCTAAACAGGATTGATCAGGGATCGATCCTACAAAGGGACCGGTCTTGGGATCGGTCATGAACTCTCTTTCGACTACAAAACATGATTTCAAAAGTATACTTCCTTAGATTATGTTTATGGTATTCCTTCATATATAATCCCAAGGGTTGAGTTCATTTCATAAGTTCAAACACAATAAATAATAACAAGTTACCAATTAGTATAACGTCGATCCCACCAAGCATACAAATAAACTAACTTCGCAACTATATATCCCGAAGTTATATAAAACAACTAGTATATCTTTCCTTGATACTTTGATCATAGTATGATGACCAAGTCATCGATACTCGAGATAAGTAAATAAACTATACTTTGTGTATTATCTTTTCAACAAATTCTGACTTGAAAGAACTATGATAGGAATGGAACAAGTCAAGTCTGTTGTTACTAACCTCGATCTAAAGGATGATGTGTAATCTAATGTCGGTAGGTCTTCAGGTTCTTCATGAGTAATAAGAGCGAGTCTTAACATTTTTATGTTCCTAGTTTAACCTAACAAAGTTGACTTTAGTAATCAAATCAAGCAGCTTTGATTTTTTGAACTAAAATATGACAACCAAATTGAAATACCAACGCTTGGTGAGTTTGACCGAACAATAATCTAACAAACTTGTTACACAAGTAAAAATCGCGAGACCTTGCAGGGGGATTCTGTGGATCTTGCGAGTAAAGACAACCTTAACAAGTGGACCTTCTTTAACTACTAGCATCATCCTAAATTCGCAAAGCTTACAACGTTCAACTTGGTTACACCATAAGTGTTACTTGGTGATTCAGACGAGTGGAATCTGGTATTGGAAAGCTTTTGCATTCAATGACAAAAGGAGTTTTGGGATATCACATAGCTAGATGTTATTTTACATTTATTGATGAATGATTATATATATTGATTGAGTTAGCGTTTGGTAATGGCGACCCTAATCATCTTTTTCTTGTTGTTGTCTTTTTAGTTAATTAGGCAACCAAAACCTATAGTATTTACTTTTCTCATAGTTGTTTATAATCTAAATAACTTGGCATTTTTAGGGGCCACTCAAAAAGAACTAGGGGCCAACAATAAAACAAAAATGGGTCACCCAAACCTAAATTGAAGCCAGCTCTTATCTCCCGTAATTCCTAATGGCAAAATTGCCCTCAAATAATCGGTAGATAATATTAGATTCGGTTTCTCCGATTAAAATCGGTAGATAACACAACATTGGGTTGCTCTGATTGCAATGGGGTGAAAAAATGTATTTGAAGGAATTTTTTTTCATTTTTTTCATCTTTGAGTTGTAGAGAAGAAGAAGAAGGAAAAAAACCATTTTTTATTAAATAAACAACAAAAATGGATGGATATGAAGAAGAAGGTGAGAATCATCGTGAAGAACATAATGTTGAAGGTTCACTACATTTTAGAGAAGACGATTTGGGGTATATGTTGAATGATCCCAACTTTTGTGGAGAGGAAGCCCTAGAAGACGCTTTCATGGAAGAAAACGGAGAATCACCCAAGATCGAAGCTAATGATGCATCAAACATACATGCATTGTGTTAAGAAACTCAAATACCCACTTTGTATGCGTTTGTATGCATTTATAAACAAGAAAATTCGATTTCTGCATGCATTGAATGCCATGAACTACCCAGAATCGGTAGATAATGTATCTACATATCTACCAAATATAACATACTGAGTCCCAAATATGTACATTCGATATTCATGAAAGTATATTACTACAGAATATGCTCAAACCCCCAAATTAATTTTCCAAAAATATCAAAATTCGGTAGTTGTGTAGAATAACTTGACTACCGATTATAATAATGGCCCTAAAAACGAATTCCTCCAAAATTATAAAACTCAGTATTCTTATCTTTTACAATCGGTAGTATTGTAAATTTATCTAACTACCGAATATATCATTGGCCCCAAAATAAAATTTCCGCAAACTTGTAAAAATTATAATTCTTCGTCTTTGACAATCGAAAGTTGATTAATTCTATTATCTTCCGATTATTGATATTCGGTTGTTGTACTATATATTTTTCTTCCGATTATTCCTTTTTTTGTACTTAGTAAACTGTCTAAATTTTTATATTGAAATCGGTTGTTTGGGGCACACAATCTTTAACCGATTATTGAACAATCGGTAGACATTCTTACTACATGGCTTCCGATTATTATAGTATAACTTGTTGCTTCCTTATGCAGGTCGTTGTAACATTTGTTGATGATTTCTATTTGAGTCCCGATACTTCCCTACACTATGCAAACGATTTGGTATACTCATTACTACTCTTTTCTTTTTCAAAGTATGTATGTTAATTGCTTATGCTTATGAGATTTGTTTTGTTATATGCGCGTTTAGTCATTTGCAAGTAAGGCGGAGGCCATGGAATGGCTTATTAACAAGGAAAAAGAGAAGATGTGCGTGGTAGTTCAAAACAATCATGTGGGTGAAACTCGATTAGAAATTATTTGTGAGTGAGGTAGGAAGCGAAAGAGTCACGAGGGAAAGAATAGTGAGTACGTAAGGAAGACGAAGAGGTACCGAAGCAATACAAAGAAGATAGGATGCCATTTAAGGTTGTCTTCTATAATCCCGATGGTAGGGAAGGTAAAGAGTAGAAAATGTATAAAGTTGATAATGGTTATCACAACCACGATGATCTGGATACTCTAATTGGACATGTAATGGTTGCCAAGCTAAAACCAAATGAAATGGAGACGGTGAGGTCTATGCGGATCCAAAAAGTGAGTGCGATCTTAAGTAAAATAAAGGCGGACGACCCAAACAACTTGTCTTCTTTGGCTACAATTAAGTCAGCCCTAGCTATGATTAAAAGGACGGAATGGGATGGTAGAACGATCATGAAACAATCAGAATGGTTAGCGGAGTTACACGACTACACATTGAGAAGGGAAGAAAATGATGGTAGAGTGGTTCGTATTTTCTTGGCACATCCCGAAATGATCCAATTGGCTCAATGCTTTCATCAAATTTTATTGATAGATGCTACTTATAAGACAAACAAATACAACATGCCGTTGTTGAATATTGCTTGCCTGACCTGTGGTGGATTTCCTCAACATATCAAAAGCATGGGATTTATGTACGTTAGCATCACCTCATAACTCAAACGAATTAAAACTAATTATTAGGTCTTCAACATATAAAGTCCCAAATCAATAACAATGTTGACATTTATTTGAGTACTCCATTTATTATTATTTTCTAAATGTGTTTTTTTTAAATAAAACTCTATATATTTAGGGAAAATCTTTTAAATGTAAAATAAAAAATATTTAAATTTATAAAGTAAGTTAATTTTTTTAAAACCTTTTAGAAAATCTTAGCTTAACAAATTTTCTTTTATTTTTAAGAATATACTTATCTAAGCTTTGATTATGTAGGAGTTGTTTTAATAGAAGAAAAATGGTCGTGGTATGACGACTCCTACGTAGTACAACGTTTCAGTAAGTATGCACGGAATATTGAAATATGACATGAGTAATCAAAACATGTCGTACATAGCGTAAAGGAAAATAATTCGCTCATTACATGGCCAGTTACATCTAGCTGTATATTTGATGATTTTAAGCATGCTAATTAATTACGTTGTCGTTGTTTTTAGGTTGTGCTATTAACTCTTATAAACTTTTATATTCCCAGTACATTTAACTTTTAATCAATTGCATTCTCTATACAGCATGAGCTGGCATAAAATCTCCATTATTAACAATATGTATTCACCCGTTGATTGCATTCAGAGGAACTGTAAACATTGGGATGAAATATTCATAGTTTTTCTAATTTTCTTATAACAATTCCTCAAAGAAACATGGATAAGATAGTTTTCCATGCTTTTTTTTTTTTAAAAAAAAAAAAAAAAACTATTACCAATTTATTAGAATCGTGTTACACGTAATATTGATTCAGTCTTAACCAGTGCGGGTTATTTCTAGTTAAAAATAGAACCAAACTTTTTGAATTTATTACACACAAAGTTCTATAATGTTTGGTATGCAAGCACTTCGCCATTTGGACTCTCACGGATAATGTTTCTGAGAAATGGATGTGAAATACTCTTTTGAGTGGCCCCTAATTTCTATAATTTAATTCATGTCTTTTGAGTGGCCCCTAAAAATGCAAGGTATTTTATCAAGTTTTTTTTTTTTAAATCGAGATTACCTTATCAACGATATCTCTATACATCTCCAAACATACTAACCCCACTTCTTATATATAGATGATTTCCTCAATTTACGTATTCGCTCTACTTTCCTAACCCGCTCTAGTTTCCTAATTATCCATCGGCGATTTATCTTAGCCGTAACGTCCCGGGCGATTTCTCTCCCGAAGAGCAGCCTAGAAATATTAGTCACCTCACAATAACCTAACTGATTAACAGAAGAAGTTATTGCGAAATCACAAGAGTCTGAGACGAAGAACTGTTGTGATTACTTTTTATATCTTACCTATCGGAGATAAATCTCAAGAAAATCTTAGAGAAGATTAAACTCAACACGATAGAAAAAATAAGATCATAATACGCAACTACAAAGAAAATAGTTGGATCTGGCTTCACAAATCCCAAATGAAGTCTTTAAGTCGTTAACCCTAATAATGGTTTTCAGAAGAACTGTAAACCTAGGTTAAAAACAAATGTGTTTTTGCTGATCTGATGGTTCTGGATAGATGTTTTAGAGCAATCGACGGCTCCTAATCCTCTCAAAATGTAGAAAAGTGAATGAGATAAATCATGGCTCAAAATGCAGCCTTCTCATGCGCCCTCATCCAACGTCCCGGAATCAACCTCTTCATCTGTTACGCAGAAAAGGAGTTCCTACACTCACTCTTTACGGTTATAATAAAAAATTCAATACCATTCTCTGATATTAGTCTTCCGTTATGCCAAAAAAAGAATTCCCATATTGAAGACGTTGGAGTATATAAACTTCTCCATGTGGAATCTTCCATTTCCACTCGGAAGAACAACAATCATCTCCATGAAAAGAGTTATTGGTGTTGCTATCGTTATCTTATCCTTTCGCTTAAAGGCATGCATCGGGTTCCTCTCAGTTCTCACTATGTTTTCGTATCTTTGGTTTTACCAGTTTTGTTAATTCTCAACGTATTTGTTTGTAGTAGTATGTGTAATTTGTGTAGATGTTATTTTTGTTTTAACCCCCATATTTCTGATGTTTGTGTTAATTTTGGGTACTTTAGTGTGTGAAATTAGGTTTTCTAAATTGTATTTTTGTTTTTCGGATAATTTTGTGATCTCTTGAAATATATGAACGCTTCTTATTCTTCTATTTTTGTTTCCTTCTTCTGTTCTCCATATTGATTCATTAATTTTGGTCTATCACTCTCATAGTTTCCTGAATCTTGTGCATTTCACGGGCTTACCGTGTAATAGAACGATGGCGAGCCTTTGAACAATCTATGTAAGTTTCTCATAATTTGTTTTTCATTATGTACGGTTTTAGTTAAGGTTTCAAATTTTTATTGTTTTTCGTTAATTTTGATGGAAATAGTTGTTTTCCTATTGATTAGAATTGTTCCATTTTAGGTATAATTTGTGACTTAGTTCAACTTATTCTTTTTTAGAAATTTCAAATCCATTGGCGCACGGTACAATTGGACCTTCATCTTCAAAAGGTAACTGTGGTTACAATTTACATAGATTTTACTTCATATTTGCACTGGATATTTTTTTTGAAACTTGAACATCAGTGCAATTTAAATAATTAATAAATGGCATGAAATTGGTATTCACTTTCAAGTTTAATCCTTCATTTTTAATGTATATAAATTGCAAATATACCTGCACAACAAGAAGGAGATGGTAAAAAAGGGTGGAAGCCCATGATGTAGCAGCAAATTGATATAAAAGACAAGGCTAAACGGAGGCGAGGAAAAAGGGAAAAACATGAAGAGGAGGATAGGTGGTCAGAGAATAGTCTCGACATTGATAGAGATATCTTGATTATTTTCTTATTTTTCTTGTGAACATATTGTGTTTTTCTTGCATACAAGTGGTGCCTTTCCTTGCTGTTTTATAACATAATATGTGTTGTTTATATGTTGCAGGTAAAATCACATGTCGGGAGTGGGGAAACTTAGGAAAATAGCTAAGAATAATTTATTGATGTATAACCCCACCGTGGTATGAGATAATCTATATCAGAAGCGCCCAGAGAAATCCGAAATGCAATCATGATAAAGAGAGAAATTGAGGCAACAAAAGGTCAAAATAATATATGATCTATCGAGGAGTATATAAAAATTCTAACATGGGCATGCGATACTTGAACTTGGTGGGTTTGTATGAGCCTTACTTTCTGTTGTATGAGTCCCCCGTACAGCCAACAACTCAATAATATTTCACGCTCATGCACAATTGGGTAATACATTGAGTCCTTCACTAATTTCATTCCCCCCACCCCAATTTTAATCTTCTCTATCACGCATCCACACCAATAAAACCAACGCTAGCTTTAAGTATGAGTTTTTTTTTTTTTTTCTTATTATTGTTGCAAATTGGTTTCGAAATTTGTAACCCATGACTATGGTTTCAGGAAGAAATAAAAACTTATTATTGTTGAAATAATTTATAGTCTCTTTTCTTATTAGGTTTATTTAACGTTTGGTACCCAGCAAATGTCCAACACCTAGCTTTGGTACCTAATATTTGAAATATTAAGGGTTGGTACCTTGACCAAACGTTGACCGTCAATTACCATGCTTTGACCTGATTATTTATTATTTTCTTTTAATAAGTATAATTTTAATACTGAAAAAAATCAATTTTTCATATTTACCCTTCCTCACAACTTCGTCTTTTTTATCAACAGATTCAACACGTTATTTCTTCTTTCATCATTATCAGGAGTTTATTGGTGGAGAATGAGGCTTTGGATATGATTTTCTTTCATCATTTTTTGCCAAAGGGTTTTTATTTCTTGATCTTGAATTCGATTACTAAGATTATTAGGTGTTTTCATTTCTTAGCTTGAAGTTGATTTTTAAAATTCATTTCCAAATGAGTGTTTGGATTTTCTAGATTGGGTGTTTTAATTATTTCCTTCTACAGATTCCCTCATCTCTGCGTCTGTGATTGATTCGATAGGGGTGAAATTGGTTGAACTTGTAAAGAAGAGTAGGAAGGGATGATTACTGGTGATGATAGAAGTTAAGAAGGATATGAGAGTAGTGATACATGCTAATCACCGAGAAATCAGTCGAGGATTTATACAAGAATTTGAATCCGGAGAGATGGGTTAGGACAATAATTCATACAAGAAGGATACAGACACAGTTTGCATCCGGAGCTTACAGGGATGAATGGAAGTAAGAGTGCCATGTTGAATGGATGAAACTAATGTGTGATTTGAATAAATAAGAAATGTGGGTTCTATTGCAGGGAATTGGAGAACAGATTTCCTTTGACGTACATCAAGATTATCAAGTTGTGCATATCAACTGCTCGACAGAAGTCCCCACCCAGTTCTGCAAAAGCTTTGTGCATCTGCGAAAACAGCTGGGGAATCAAGCTGCTGTCGTTGATTTAGTTGATGGATGGCGAGAGTATCGTATTGGGAAACTTGGGTCTTTACCCATTTCGAAATTACAGGAGGAGATGGAGGAAAATTGAGCTAGAAAAATCAGTCGATACTAGTGACTTGTTGCCGTTAATATTGGAGATGGGTAGAGACGAATGGTTGAGATTTCTGTATTCCTTTCAGTCACCGAATATGAGCTTTCACAGGGATAAATTTGTAAATTTCAATAAATTTTTCATAGTAATTAGAGATAATAAAATAAAAAGTGGTCAATTAGAGTCTTTGACAGTCAACTAGTGGTCAAGGTACCAACCCTTAATATCTCAAAAATTGGGTACCAAAGCTAGGTGTTGGACATTTACTGGGTACCAAACATTAAATAACCCTTTTTATTACTGTTGCGGCTTGATCGTCACAAAAAAAAAAAAAAGGGAATTAACAATACCATTACTTCTGTTAACCAAGGAGAAGACAGAAGGGGATACATTTTGCGCACAATTTCACTTTAACCTATAAAAGAGTAGGGATTAAAATGTTAAGCGTTTCCAACCAACACAGTTAAGTTGTTATTTAAAGAAGAATTTGGTGGGATAGTCTCTTGATTATCTATACCATGACCTAGATATTCTGATTTGTTTTCACAGTGGTGATCCTTTTATAGTTTTACTCTTTTATTTGTCTTTAACAATATGCGTATTATGGTTTTGCTTCCTTTGATGTGGTAACTTAGGATGCATTTGTTTACTATTGCTTATCTTTCCTTGTCTCCATGTGCAAGTAATGGCACTCTATTGTTTATCAGATTATGAGTTTTTGCTGAAGGTTTCTAATTAAACTGCACAGGATTCGTGTGAGCCAGTAATAACAAGCTCTTCTATCGATATGTGTCAAATTTTAAAATTTCACATTCTTTTATGGATCTTTAGCATTGCACAATGTCGATGGAACCATGATGATGTTTTACTTTTTAATCCACGGGAATCGGTTTTCTTAATTATTCAAGCCATAGGAATTGTTTTGCTTGGCTAGATCAACATGATATTAATGAGGAGTCCAAGTTGGGTATTAAATCCAACATGATATTAATGAGGAGTCCAAGTTGGGTATTAAATCCGAGGCTATAAAATGTGCAATTTCTAACTCTCTTTTTTTTGAATTTTGAATTTTGTTAACGAGGAGCCCACGTTAGCTACATTTTTTAGATTTCACCCCCAAATATCTCTTATATTTTAAGTATTATTGCTGAAAATGGTGGATTCTTCTTCTGCTGCTGCTAATAAGTGAACTGTGCGAGTATACTTTGAGTGTCTAGGCTATTAGTTTGTTATTTTGTATAAAGCATAGGAATCTCTGAATTTTAAGTCACATAAAATCTTTGGACTAACTCAACTGTTTGTCTTTTCAGTAGTATCTGTGTTTGCCCTTGGGAACCCAATGCACACGGTATCATCACCAGATGCAAATTGTAGTCACTTCATTTAAGAAAGCGTGTGATTTGGCTTGCCTTAGAATACCCGTTGTCTAAAAGATGACATATCCGCACCAATTAGAGCAACATGTAAGAGTTTGGAGGAACAAGATAGTTTCGGTGAAGCTTAGATTTGTGGATCATCAACTAAGACAAAGACTCAGCAGCTCGGAATGATATACACAGTGCTCTGCTGTTCCAAATAGGGTTGTCAGAGAGATTAGTTTCACTTCTTCGTGCTTGACTATTTGAATCTTTTTTGCATGCGTAGGTATAGTCCTTATTTCGCTTAGTTTTAAATCTTCTTTATACGGAACTTTCCAATGTTTGAGTTGCAGATATCCAACGGACTAGGATAGGATGAGGCTTGCAAAGCAGACTGAGCAGGTAATGGTTACATTCTTTCTTTCTTTTCAAATTTGGATGTATAAATACACATAAGTTATTACAGTATGAGAGGTAATTTAAGAGTCAAATAATAAGTGAATAACTAAAAGCCAAAACACTGTGTTGGCTCTACTTCCTCAAAACAGAGTGATGTGGCATAGCCAAGAACTTCATGATAGTTTTGGTTTAGGTAAGTTGATCGATCGTGGGATGAAATTCATTTACATTTAGGTGTTTTGCAGGTCTCACAGCAGTCAAAATGCTCAATACGATATCCAAAGAGTAAAGACGAGCTCTTAAATCCTGGACTACTGGGTTCCCAACAAATGTATCTTACTACCTACTATTATTTTACCTGGAATCACTGTACATGTATGAGAAAGATCTTTTGCGAGGCTGATAAATGAAATATTGCAGAATTTATACTGGGAAATAGTGTCATGAATCTGGGAGAGGGAGATTGTTGTGGAAAGCTAATAAATTCTTATTAGTTGTCTAAGTATGTTTTATTTTCCTTGGTTTCTTTGTGCAAAAATCATTTCGTTAACTATCAAAGCTTTGTTGGGAATGATCAATGTTTTAGGTGATATGACAAAAAGTGGGGTTAGTATGTTGGGAGCTAAATTTAGTTGCATTTTCCGTTACGGCACGGGTCATATTCTAGTAACTATACGAAGAAGAATTGAAATGAGTTCCAGCAAAATAATGATTTATAGTTAAAATATTAAGAGTTACCTGATTCTCTCCATTTTTGTTGCTGATGTGTTTAAAAATAGCAAAAACTTGTTTATTTTCCTTAGTGGTCAGCATCATTGTTGTGGAGTCCTCATGTTCCTTCAAAGTATGATTGGGAGATCCAGAACCTGAGATTTGGATATTAGGAGTAGGTATGTTTCTATGTCTTTTTCCAAGTCTAGAACTTTCAACTTCCTCATTAATTTCCTCAGCATCATCTACATTCTTACTGTTGGAGTTAAACCCTTTAATCATCCAACCATCCTTAAGGGGGACAAATGGAGGCAGCTTCTTACTTGTAGAACTAGAGCTTGGGATAGATATTAACTCTTTCATTTTTTGCTTGTTACTGCCTTTCTTCAAATTACCAAACTGTAGTGTGTTTGTTGGGATGGGGATGTTGTATCCCAGCAAATCATATAGGAAGGCATGTTTCAATCGGATCCCATCTCTTTTCTATCTGTTGAGATTCTGGTCATTGAGTTAGAGGAGAATTTGATTAATTGGAGAGATCTTTAGGGGTCTTACTCTTTTATTGTTTACATTGGCATTGGTTTCCAAGGACTTCTCTGGTATTTATCATTCTCATGTTATGGATATTTTCAACAAGAAAATTGTCGGTCCCAAAAACAAAAGAGGTGCATTTGAAAATATATGCAAGTTTAGAGCGATGTAAAATCGATGTATACCATGCTAAGAGCAAGGGCAATCTCATCCAAACTCAAGCAAGTAATAGGGAGGTGAAATAAGGGTTTAAGCCACCAGAGATAGGGATGCACAAGAACCGAGCCGAACCGCCAAACCGGACTGAAACCGATTGAACCGGACGAAAACGAGCCCAACCGTTCATCCAACGGTCGGTCACAGTTTGGATTTTCGTAACCGTTAGATCTTCGGTTCGGTTAACAGTTTGAACCTCTAAACCGGAAAAACCGAACCGTATGAACCGGGATAATAATACCCATTGATATAAAATGTAATTAATCCTAGCCGTTTATCATACATATATAAAGAATACTAACCTAAACCCTAAAGCTAAAGGAAAAGCTCCCTCTATCGTTCCGCAGTCTTTTCTTTTTCATTTTCTCACACCACCTCCTCCCCTGCTACTTCACCACCATTAATACCACCACAACTCATCTTCTTCTTTTTCTCCTTCTCCTACTACAAGGATAATAATCAGCGGCTCCTTCTTCTTCTTCTCCATCAGTACCCTATGGATATGGATAATGTTACAATATTTATTTTAGATCTGAGGTTTGGGTGTTCGCTTGATTTTTAGAATCTGAGTTTAATGCTACAGTATTTGTTAATTTTATTAGGGAGAGAAAAAGAGAAGTACAGAGGGTTTTAATTATAATCACCATTAATATCAGATTCGAAAAATCTTAGGTTTTGGTCTTCATGATAATGGAAACCCTAGGCTTTTAAATTGTGGGGTTTCATGATAATTGCAAGTTCTCAAGAAAATCAATTGTTGTTACAGAGATTAATTGTTGTTACAGAGATGTTTGGAGAGAAGTAAGCTTGAAGGCAGCAGCTATTAGACTTATTTGTGATTCTAGTTAAACTTTATTCTTAAGTTTAAATCTTAAGCTTGTTTAGAACATTAATTTTAATTTTACAATGATTGAATTCTTAAGTTTGTATGTGAAATGAATGATTGAATACCTGTTAGAAACTTAAAGTTGCAGGTTAGAACCCTAATTTTTTTATTTTAATTATTTAGAATTCTGGAGCGATTAAAACCATAGAAGAATCGTAAAAAACCGTACTGAGTCAGCTCGGTTAAAAACCGAACCGTTCACCAGACAGTTCGGTCGCAGTTTTGATTTTGGAAACCATCCGCCTTACAGTTCGGTCGGCGGTTTCAACTGAAAACCGGACCGACCGACCGTTGTGCAGCCCTAATTAGAGGATCAAGTATTAAAACACTAACGTAAAGTGTTTGCCGTAACATAACAAAAAGAGTTGTATGTTTCAGAGTAGCCATATTGGCCGAATTAGGCCTCACCTATTCAATTTGGAGTAGTACTCCCAGTAGGATTTAGTCTTAACAGCCTTAGATTTTGTGTTTTAAGGACGTGGAGATGAGATACCTAACTGAACAATGCTATTGCTAGCTACTGATGGTGACCAAATGATTGATTTTCATAGACTAATCCCATTCTCTAGTACAAAATCTTTGCCAATTTTTTTAACTCGCAACCTATTCATCTACGTATACTGAAAAGATGTTAACAGCTACAAAACAAGTTAAATAGTGAAGTCAATCTAACAGTCTCGACTGTTTCTGGTGCAACTGAAAATATCATTTCAAACTTGTCAAAGCAACAATGTCTGATCACAGATCTAATCCTAATCTTCGCTTGGAAACTTGTAAATTGACGGAGGGGCAGCTGATTTTATAGCATTTCAGATTCTCAGATAGCTCAAACTCAAATCCTCAAATCTAGCTCATACCAACCATATGAATATTTTTTTTCATTCTAAACCTTTTAAATTTCATGAAACTTTTGAGTGCCTCGGGCACTTAACAGAAACTATCACCATAAAAATGACTAACAAGGGCATCAAAGTTTAACTTCATGGCTACATTAGTAAAACAGAAGAAACAATTGAAACATGTTTTGCAATTGTAGCAGAAAGATTAGAAGATTTACGAACATGTCTCCTTAGTTTTCTACTGAAATCTGATTCCACGATTAAAGTTCCTACTGGATTAATTATATTTACATGCTAAATAAACAAAAGCCGAAACGGTAGTGAGAAGTTAGTTCAGTCAAAAGTATGCCATAATTTGTTTCTTCAGAGCTAATTGATCGATTGGTCCATTTCATGTATTCTAAACAAGAACAGAAAAGAGATCACCATGGACAACGTGTCTAGCAATCACCACTTGTGCTACAAGGAACGAAGCAGCCATCACTTGTGCCCCAACTGACTGTCGTACTCACTTCAGGATGACCATCAGGAACTGGCAGATTCAGCTTGATGGCATTTGACCCTCGTGCTATTGCCCTCTCAACGGCTTGCTCGAGCTTTTGGAAAGCCAGTGGATCTTCCATGAAGTCAACTCCATTTTTCTTTAACTGGCTCACAATGTTTTCCAGCACCGTCTTATCGCCATTTGTTATTATTTCCTGGGAATGGAGGCGAAATAAGAAACAGTTTGTAGCAGAAAATATAGTCATCACGAGAAATTCTCTCAAATAGACCATATAAAGTAGCATACCCATGTACGAATTTCAAGGAAATCATGAAAGTCGAGGATGAGTTCCATACATCCAGTGTCTGAGCCTAACACTATCTTGTCACCTCTCATTATAATTTCCTGGAAACAAAGGCGAATAAGAAGCAGTTAATGGCAGGATGTAAACAGCATGAGAAATATTTCAAAGAGACCATATAGTAACATACCCAAATGCGATTTGACACTATATTATAAAGATCACAAGGGATTGTAACATGTTCAGAGCCTGAGTTTGTCCCACTGGGAATCGAGTCCTCGGTTTTCTCATCACCAACCACGCCAACAGATGTAAAACCTAAATCTGATTTTGCCTTATTCAACAAACTATATAGATTCTTTTCGAATAATGGAGGGAAATAAACAACAAGCAGTGATACTCTTCGTCCACTGAATGACTGGGCAGCAATCACATAATTTCCCGGAATGGAGAGAAAATAAGTGCTCATGGAATAATATTCATCACCTCCCTTACTGAGTTGAAAGAGTGAATCTCCAGTAGGAGTCTCAACTATCTTTCTTATTTTGAAGCACTTGCTATCTTCTTGAGGGTCGTCACCGGCAAATACATACTTGAAAACTATCTTTGTTGGGCTGGACAGAGACAGTGTCTTGGTTTCATTCTGTCACACAGTATTTATACAACAATTAGAGAAGAATCAGATAAAATCTACATTTATTCGATGCCAAAAACAATCCAAAAGGTAAACACCTTTACCTGTGCAACTATATCTGGTTTTGAGCTGGAGCGGAAACAAAAAATCAATTTAATTAGAGCAAACAGAATTGACAATTTAACGAAAAAGAAAAATGTAGTATCACTAATGACAGAAGGAAAGAATCCTCATTACCAGAGTGCTCTACTACCCAATATGAAACCAGCCCATGGAAGCATTGGAATGTTAACATTCCTACACACCTGCAATACAGAACCCCAAATGAAAGGAAAAAAAAAAGACCCACAAAAAGTTATGAACAGGCATTAGCATTAAAGGTTTCAAAAGGAGCTGCAAAATCTAACATATTTACACAAGGCTAACAGAACTCAATCGCATGAACTCATGAACACACCAAATCATACCCAAATTCCAATTTCGACTAACATTCTCTCCAACTAATGCTTCAGAACTCAAAACAAGACGAAATCACTGAAATATCTATGCATACAATAAGCACCTTCAACACCAAAGGCACAATGATCGGTCATCGGTTGGATTTAAGATAAGGGATATTCTTCTTTTCGCCATTGTTGTTCTGATTCTTTTCAGTTCAGCATTATTGGAAGTTGTTCTTTACTCTGCTTCGTTTTAATTTTGTTGCTTATGTTCTCTGGAGTTTAGTTGTTGGATGTGATTAATATCCTCCAAAAACCTAAGAGTTTCTGCAAATAATTACATGCTTAAGTTCTGCTGATGAGGGACTTTTGCTAGACAATAGCATGCTTCAGTTTTTGTTTCTTCGTTAATAACATCTGTTGATAAAATCTTTGGTATTTTGCTTCTTTTTGTTGTTTGTAGAACCTAGTGACCATGTAGTGTCATGATTACTTCTTTTGTGCGGCAGGATGTATTTCCGGTCTCAGTTTATACTTCTTCTTGTTCGATGTGGCTCTGGTTGGTCCTGGGATTTCTTGAAGGAACACAAATGTATAACTATTGTGTCGTACACTTCATCAGACTATGTTAAGTTTTCGTCAAATATAGACTGTCATTTTTTTAATCTGTCTTGTCTTCTATTTGTGTTTGCTTTTGGTGAACTCCCATCTCGCATTTAGTGGCATTCGTAAAATGGCGGTTGGTCTACTCTTTTACTGCTGTAGTCTTTTTTGTTTCAAAGTCAAGCAGTACAAGACATCCCTCTGCCGACTTTCTGCAGGTAGAATGGGTGATTTTCAGTCTTGTTTGCCACTCTGCTTGATGAGATAACTGTTACATGCGTGCTTGACTTCTTGTGGAAGAACTTAATAGTTTCCCTGGTATGTCACATAATGTTCGGGTTTTCACTTGTTTCATCTCTGTAGTTTGAAGCAATCCACGGTAGTCCTCTCAACTCTTAAGCACAAAAGTATTTGAATCTCTACGGTCTACTTGCTATAGAATGTGTTAACACTGCTATAGAAACATTTGAGAGTATTAGTATCAACTAGTGAGATACAGGACCGAGTTAGAACAGAGTTGTTAACTTGTTTTGCTACTTTTTAATTCAGCATTATTGGTTGTTATCCTTTACGTTGCTTGTTTTTAATCTTATATCTTCTGTTCTCTGGAGTTTAGTTGTTGGATGTGTTTTATCCTCCCAAGCCCCAGGAGTTTTACCAAATAATTACATGCTCAAGTTCTGTAGATGTGGGACTTTTGCCATATAATTGGATGCTTCATGTCTTAATGAAATCATGCGACAATATCTCGCCTTTTGCTTCTCTAGTTCTCTTCATCATTGTTTGTATAACCTACTAGTGACCATGTACAGTAGCGGAATGGTGCTTTGTCCGGGTGGAGGCTCCTTGTAAAGGTTCTTGTACCTATTTAATTGGTCGGATACTCTATTTGTTTGGTTTCACTGTTTCAGTAAGCCCCTGTGACGCATTTATGCACAGGACGTTCTGCGAGCAGATCAGGTAGTGACTAGTGAGGTCCTGTGTCGCTGCGTCTATTCTTTTCGTGCTGTTGTCACCTTTCATTTTATAGTTCAGCAGTACAAGATGTTCTTGAATTAACTTCCTGCGGGCAAATTGTTTTCCACTCTGCTGGTAATGAGAACTGTAGATGACAGGTTATCAAACCCTTTCCTTCTGGTTATTAGTCAGAGTGCCGGACCACTTTTTTTTTAGTTACAGGGAAACTTTATACGAGAATCAAGCAACTTGATTAGTAATTTGTGGCAAAACCTTTGGCACTCAAACACCTGAATAATCTTGCGGAATATGTCATTGTACGCAAAGTAGTTTTGCGCCTTTGATAGATTTTATCTGCTGTGTCTGGCAACCAGGGAATGATGAAGCATCATCAAGTTCCATTGTGAAGGTTTCTCAATTATGGACCAGGAATATGATGCCTGCTGTAAGATCCTTTGTAAGATGTGCCACTACCTTGGCTAGCTTGCAGACTTAATGACACCAGACCTTAAAACTCATTGCGGAGCTAATATTACGAGAAAAATTATTCCAAACATTCATGACTGCTAATTTCCCCTTTCGTGCATGTTATAAAACAAAAAGAGTAAAGAAAAGTTACAAATTCGTAAAAAAAAAGAGAGGAAGAATCAGACAGTGAAAATTTTACATGATTAAGACTGAAGTGAAATTTTAGAAGTAGAGCCAGACAAGAAGAAAGAAATACCATTTTCTAACTCCTTTTCCTTTCTTACAAGTTTGGAAAGCATTGTCTTTTTTCAGAGACATATTTACATGGTAATAAAGACATACTACACAGACCAATTTTTTTTATCTGATTCACTCAACTGACTGAATGCGCCATATACATTTCTTGCATTCATATACATGATTGTTTCTTACGTTCAAGCCCATTTTATTGTCATTAACCTTTCAGCTTTACCTTGAAGACTTGGTATGTTAAGCTTGATACCAGCCTTGGAGATCGATGCCTTTTCAATTGCTTCCTCGAGCCTTTTCAGAATTAATGGATCCTCTCGAACGTCAAATCCATGAGTTTTCTTTAACTCTCTCACAATAAATTCCAACAGATTGTCGTCAGATCCCATACTAGTTGCTTGTTCCTTGGGTGAGGAAAGAGACAGACAATATGTAGTTCAGAAACTAAGAACAAGAAGTTCTTAAAAACAAAACAAAGCCGATGAAAAAATAGTGAAGTTATACCTTGATACAAAGATCAAAATTTCCGGCACTAAGATCCAGAACTGCTATATGATTCTCATCATTCCGAAATAATGCATATGAAGGTGGGTCATCGGTGACAATCCTATCTACCTCTAAGCCTGCCTTAGTAGCTGCATCTTTAGTTGCTTGTCTTTGAGTATAATTGAAGTATGAAGGAACCCTGATCACAGCTCTAGAAAGTGTTCGCCTAAAGGTAGTCTCTGCGTAGTCTCTGAGTATAATTGAAGTATGTAGGGACCGATATGACTAATTGAATACAGTTGTCCAGTGTCGTCACTCTTAACCAACGCATCTCCATTACGTGTCTCAATAATCTTGAAACTGAATCCTGATTCTTCTGGGATGGTAAAATTCCAATCCTTATTTGTGCCCTGAACACATCATAGTCAATTAACAATACAGAAGGAAGCAAAAATATCAGAACAACATGAAAAGAAGGAAATTTGTAATGATGCTGAAAATTCAACCTGTACCTCTGCAGTTATATCGTTCCCTGTGGGTTTTGAGCTGGAGGGAAACAAGATAACGTTTCGTTAATAGGGAATAGATATGAATAAGAAATACAAATGTATGTTATCTCTGATTGACCATTTCAAAATTGAAATAGGAAGCACCTGAACAGTCTCTCTGCCCAACTTGACATCTTTTTACCCGATGGAGAACTCGTCCATGGTGTATTAAGCTTACGAATCAGCTGCATTCACAAAGTGCGCCACAATGTCAGCAATACAATTTTTTATTTGTTACAGCCAAAAAGAAACAAAATCATAATACGGCATCAACGTTAGGAGCAATGATTTTATTACTTACTACCCTGCTATCTAACAGTTGATGTACAGCACTGTACAACCGAAGACCTGGAGGTGCACTCACAATATGGTTTCTTGTTAGTAAAAACTGTTGAATTTGTAGTGTTAACTTTGATGGGCTTCTAACTAAAACAAGGTAAAAACTTTACTCTAATTGCCTCTTACTAGTAGATTATTCAACAATCAAGTTTAGTTTATTTGTTTTCTAATTAGGTTGATTCAGAATCTTGAAAATTCTTGCTTTAGGAAATAAATGAAGGGAAATGATATTAGGACAGGGAATTAGATACCGGTTGGGGAGGGCGATAAACCCTGTCCATAGGGAGCTGGGGCATATAACCCTACATGTTTATGATTTAACCCTTAGCTGTCTCTAGTCTCTTTAAATGGAGAAGGCAAATCCTTTCAAATGACAATTTGTATAATTGTATATGGTCAGGGTTTATGGTAACCAAAGAATACAATAAACCACTGGCAAGTAATTCGAGCAATTAACAACCAAAATTATCTAACAATCAGAGTAGCACTGAATATTATCGTATCACATAGACATTCCAGAAAGCCCTAATACCAATACCCATGAAATTACTTAAACTCAACATTGAAATTTGAAATCCCAGAATCGCATAAATACAAAATGAATGTTATCACTAATCAGGATCATGCATTATCATGAAGAAAATAAAACCAGAAAACTTTTAGAGAAAGAAAACAAAATTGAGAGGAGATACATACGCTGGGATTGGTAGGAAAAGAGGAAGAACGGAGGAGACGACCAGTACGAAGTATTCCGAACAGGGAAGAAGTAATCGCCATTTAGGGTTTTGAAAACAAGAATTAAATACGTGTTGCAGGCTCGCCTGAGAGGATGTGACAAAAAGATCGAAGAACTAATTGTTCGACGTTTTTCTTGGTTATTTTCGTGGACTGCAAGTGAAAATTGCTGCTCTACGACTGGGTTGTTTGGTTGGGGACTAGGGACGGCGTTATACGATCATGTACAGCGGCCTCAATGTGTGCTGCTGAACGAGACATACGGGCGAATAAATTTGGGGAAAAAACGGTTTAGTCCAAAAACGTGTGAAAATGTACGGATTAGTCCATCCCGAGTTAACTAGGTATAGTTTAGTCCAAAAGCTATTTAAAATATGGAAAATACACATATAATCTTCCTGATTTACAATTTAGTCCAAATATTTACAGTTTAGTCCAAAGTGACTCATGATGATGTCAGCAATTTTAAATAATATTAAAAAAAAACAATTTATCTTTCGAACCGTTTGTCCAAAATTCACAAACCTTATATATTCAGAAAGCCCTTTCCGAGAGCTACAAAAAGAGTACCCATATGACTATATAATTCTCATTTTTTAAAAATCTTAGTTTACACTTGCGTATAAACATGTCATTTACAAAAATCCAGAAAATCTTATGACAAGACAATGTGCACCAGTTTGTACACCACATACAACTTGTTGTGCTCCCCCTCGTGCTGAACTAGTTTCATTACAGCTACAAACTAATTGTATTTAAATAAAAGTGACCTGCAATTTCAAACACGACGAATACATTATCCAACCAATTCATTAGAATGCAATTTAATGTATTACAAAACCATTACTAACTAGTCCAGTGACCCATAACTCCAAAAAGATTATCAATACAAACACAATCTCTGCTAATATAATTGAACCAAGTGATAATGTAAGGTAAATAGAATAATGTAGAATCGAACCTCGGTTAACTCGATAGAATGGTTTGATGATCGAGAACGGTCAAACTGGTCATGTAGCATTGCAATCTCAAGATGATAATCATGTGGCTCTGCGATATGAGGATGGTAAACTGATGATGTAGATCTGCAATATCTGAATGGCTGGATTGACAATATTTTTGTTACTGTGTCATTCTTCATATTCCCTAAATCAAAACCCAGAAATGAATATATCAGGATCACATCATCTCTAAAGATCTATCAAGGCAAACTTTAGCAGAAATTTTCACTCTATTAGTTTCTTCAAACTTCTCCTTGATGCTAGCCGGTCGGGGTGGAAACTAAAGATGAAAACGCTAGAGCTGATGAATTAACGGTCGTCCAACATCGATCATTCTGTTTAGAAAGAAGACCTCCACAAAGTTAAGCATCAAAAGCATAACATGGAGTACAGTAAAAGTGGCCCAAACATGGCTTGCATCTAACTATGAATCTATGCATACTAACCCCAAAAATACATGTTTGTTAAAAAACCACTCATTAAATAATCAACCGGTGTATGTTAATGTGCACATTAACGATAAACAAGGTGTACAACTATGTACACATTAGGAATCAACATGTGTACAATTATGTACACATTAAGTATTCAATATTAAAAGGACATTCTGGAGAAAACTTAATTAACCCATTACGGTTTCAATAAAAACCTAAAGAAAAAAGGCTACAACTAAGACTGTTACAAAAAGTTTAACTGTTTCGAAAACTGGTGTACTAAAAAATACATTGCCTACAACTGGTGTAGTAAAAATTACACTGCGTACAACTGGTGCACAAATAACTACACCTCTTACAATTGAGAGAATAAAAGCAACGCACATAAGAATCCTACCAGATTATCTTCACAGATTTTACAAGGAAATAAGTAAATGGTTATAGAGGCTACATGTGAAGAATTTACCTTGCCAACTTTACTATTGTGAGATGCAACTCGTTTTGCTAGTGCCGATATTGTTACCTATTGGAAAAAAATGTAAGAAATCATGACAAGCCAAGATGGGATGAAAGAAAACAAATTACAAATAAAGTAGATGTTCAAGGGTAACGGAAAAAATAGTAGTGAGCATAAAATAGATTTTGCACACCGACCATTCAATATAGCTTTTATACTACCGATGACTCTCTGCGTAGCTTCAACTACTTAAAAGATCTCCTGATTTTTTTTTGTTAATGATGCCAAAAAACCTGTGCTAATGATGCCAAAAAATCTCCTAAAAAGTTATCCATAAAAAAAATGTTATAGACATGGAACAAAAGTCCTGAAAAGACATCCATAATTATTATTTTTTATAGATATGGAACAAAAGTTAAAAGTGGAAGTGAGTCTATTGTTGAAATTTTCTTCAGCTTCTATGCGTCTCTTAGATATGATCCTCATGATCTTCAACCTGAAAAATAAAAAATTAGACGTCAATTAGTTGCTTTGAAGAAAAACATATAAACAAAAAATAACTAGATTGCAAAGATATGGCCAACTTCAAAAACAATAACATGTGTACAACTATGTACACCATAATAACAACGTGTGTATAAATATGTACACATTAATAATTCCATCACTACTGTTATCACAATTGCTACATATGTACAACTATGTACACCATAATATCAACGTATGTATAAATATGTACACCATAATTAGATACTGTAAATTGCAGTGTTCACTATTAGTAACTGTAGCAGCCGAATAATGCCATCACTACTGTTATCACAATTGCTACAAGTATTATATTTGTAATTCTCTACGTGCATGGCCACCCCCTCATTAGTTGTGATCTAAATGTAGTTTTGAAATTGCTGAATATCACTAGTCCCCTCGATACTCACATCACATCTAGTCTTCTACACTGGGTCATTTCAGCTTGTGTCTAATCTCTTTGTATAAATGAAGCAATTTTACTAATTAGTTTGAATTACTGCACCCCCACTACCTGATTGGTATCAAATGGTAGCTTCTTTAACAGTGAACACTTCTCTATTTTAATAGTCTCGAAATTCACACTAATTTTTCTAAAAGATTTGGCAAATTCAAGACTCAAGTCTAGAATAACTATTTATTACATTTTGCAGCATCTCTGCAAACTCGTAAATTGACGAGGTAGAATGGAAATACTGAAGTTAAAAGGAACGGAAATATTTTTAACACCAAGGGACGAGGTAGAAAGGAAAATACTATTCTAATAATTTTATAAGTCAACATTTGAACGCCAACAAGCATTCCTCTTACTAATCTAAGAGACAGTACCAGCACTTTCAAAACTTCAAGCATAACTAATGGCTAAACTAGAAAGCATAACTAATGGCTAAACTAAGTATATAAAATCAAAATATAATGAACATAAACAAATATCTCTAAAAGAGCTAAAAAATCAAAAGTTATTAGTGTGTACAGCTATGTAAACATTACCAATAAACAGATGTACAACTATGTACACACTAAAAATTCACATGTGTACAATTATGTACACATTTAAAATTAACATGTGTACAATTACACACACATTTGAATTACTTTTGTTCCGCTTGCTGTACTATTTGAACTTTGCAATACTGCGATTAACTACTCAGATAGTTTCAAAATTGTATTTCAAGATAATGTAAACTAACTAATGGGAGTCAAATGGAATCTTTCTCATAATTAATACAATATACAGTTGTAAGTGTAATTGTTTTAGAATCACCCCGTTATAAAAGATCGATCCTACCATTATTACTATCTTTTTTAATGATCCAATCATCAAGTTGGCTTGGTTAAATACATTTCTTAACACCAGCAAATTAGAAGGAATCAATAAATAGTTTCAATTAACATTCATATGGTATAGAAGCATTATACATAGAAAATCCCATTAGAAGAAACCAGTGCTGCATAAACCAACCTCATTCATTTTACTCCGTTTCTTCAAGATTGACAATAATAATGACCCTATCAACGGTTCAGTAGCCCAAACAAAAAGCTTTAAACCAAAACCAGTTAAATGTGGAACCGCAACAAAAAATCACATATTCCCTTATTTGATTAAATCACAATATTTCATGTGACCTAGATATCATATAATAATTTTCCAATTCATTTAAAACACAGTTAAATTGTTTAGAACTGACCTTGAATCGGTTCCCGCTTATACTAATTGTTTTTGAGTCGCATTTTCCGCTGGTACCCCAACTTTCTTCTTTTCCATTCTAATAAATACAAAAAAAAAATAGAATTTAATACTGCACATGCCTATTAAAAATTTACAGAACCAAAGAAAAAAATCATCTAAAGATATACTAAGAACTTTCTCACACAAAATTGAATTAGTTTATATAATAATAACTAACCCTAATTTAGAGAAACTAATAGAAATCACATAACTAAATTTAGTGATTCAACTAATCGGTAAAACACAAATACTTACAACAATTGAGAATTGTATACTTTTTGGGAAGGTAGCTTTATTTGTAGCTTTCTTGGATTACTTTTGCATGGAATTCGTAGAAGAATTTTGGAATTCCTTCATATTTGATTTAAAAAGAATCCAATTTGTGCATCATCTTCGTTAAAATTAAACACATCAACTCTTTTTTCCTCACATGATGATGATGATTTGCTCTTCATCACCTTTGAAAAGACTGAATCAATTAGAAAATCCTAGTGATGATCGAAACGGCTGTGAGTAATTTTTCGGCGGATAAGAAAGTAGATTGTGGGAAGAGAAAATTGACTGGAAGAAGGAAAGAGACGAGGCATCGATACAGGCAAAGTAGATTATATAGGAGGGTCATTTTAGTCATCAACAAAATTCAATTTGGAGTG
Source organism: Papaver atlanticum (assembly GCA_023531105.1). Taxonomy (NCBI): domain Eukaryota; kingdom Viridiplantae; phylum Streptophyta; class Magnoliopsida; order Ranunculales; family Papaveraceae; genus Papaver; species Papaver atlanticum. The sequence goes on from JAJJMB010011896.1 coordinate 1,797,238, forward strand.
AATCGTCAAGATTTGGACTAACCCGTTCATCATTTGGTAAATTAGGACTAACCCGTACTAGGCCTGGAAGGGTTGGACTAGAATGTCTAAATCCCAACAACTTTGGGACTAAACGTTAATTTCTTAAATAAATTTTGGTGTCTTGCCTAAGGCGCCCTTGCCGGGTTTCTTGTTGAGGATGGCATATAACATGAGGCTACATCCTTTTGATTTTGAGGGCTAACAAAGAAGACAAAATCTCTTGTCCTTCCATTTTTAATAACCACTTACTTAGCAAACTAATTTTGTTGCCAAGTCAGGTGGATGGACAAATGTGAATTTGCACTACTGTAAAAGTAGTGGGATGGGTGAAGGAGCGCGTGGGCCAACAAACAGCTCCTAGATGGATTATTTTTTTTCTCTGTGAATAAGGCATTGCATTAAGAAACTAAAGCTCCGAAGGAGTCAAAATTATATCCGAAGTAGAGCCATCTAATATGGAGATTTGTGGGACTCTCCTAATATTAGATTTATCTACTGCAAGTTTTTGATGGATACAACAAGGTGGGGAAAGATCACATTCCTTAACTGAATTAAAAGTTTTTGCTATTTTGGCAAGTGGATCTGCCACTGCATTACCTAGTCTAGGAACAAAATAAAAACCAAGGAAATTGATACATTCCTTTGTAAATTTAGACGCTTCCTCCAAAAGCGCTTTACTCCTCCAAGAAACATCAGATTTCTTTCCATTCAAAAAATTGAATAAGCTTTCACAGTCTCCCTCTATACTGAAGTTCCTGATGCCTTTCTCCTTAGCCCAAATTGCTACCTGATGCACTCATGCTACTTCTGCTTCTTGGGGATCTGGATTGATTGAGGGTCCTGCTCTTCCACTTTCGAAGGGTCTTGCTCCTAGATGGATTGACCACTAGTATATAACAATAATGTCTTCGGGATGTGAATAGTGTTGGTCATATTATTCCCCTACAGGTGTTTGCTGGCTATACATAATAAATAATCAGAACGAATATAATGTTTCTACCATCTCATACCTTGATTCTTAAATCAATTTAATGTTCCTAGATAGATTGCCTGCTAGTATAGAACGACTAATTAATTAAGCATCTGAGCGTTTCAGCTCTCAGGAATTTAAGCATCCGAGCATTTCAGCTCTCACGAATTTAAGCATCTAAGCACTTCAACTCTCATGAATTTAATGATTTGAGCATTTCAGCTCTCATGAATTTAAGCATCTGAGTATTTCAGCTCTTAAGCATTTTAGCTTTTCATAAAGGAAATGGTAGTTTACAATCTTAGTGTTGCAGCTTTCATAATTGAAATAATAGTTCTTCATTGATAGTAATTTTTCAGGTGGCTAATATTAATGTTATATGGATAACTCAACTCTTCCCCGAGTTGGTTTTTCAGTATGTACGACTCTCTGGCCATTTTTTTAGATACGATATAGGGTCTTTCAGATGATGCCCCGATTCTGTGCTGCTGGGTAGAACTTCTCTTAGCACCAGGTCACCAATTGTCAGATCTTTTGGTGTGACACGCTTATGGGTTTTTTTTTGATGCAGCTCAGGTGCTTTTCCAGTTGTATCGCGGTGCTCTTTCTCTTTGCAGATTGACGTCTTCGATCGCTTTTAGGTTAACCTCGTCATTTCTGTATGAGTTGGCTGTCAGTATTCCGGTGGTCTGATATTTCAGCTCTGTGGGTAAGACAGCTTTCATACCAAATGCTAAAGAGAATGGGGATTCCTGCGTTGAAGATCTCTTTGTTGATCTATAGGCCCATAGCACTTCATGCAGTATATCTGTCTACCTTCCTTTAGCAGCATCAAGCTTTTTCTTTATATTTGACAGCAAAGTCTTGTTTGAAATTTTTTCTTGACCATTTACCTATAGGAAATATGGCGTGCTAAACTTTTGTTGTATATTGTTGTTTTTGCAGAATTGTGCTAGCTTTTCAGATTGAAGTTGTGTTTCATTGTCAGCTACTAGCGTTATCGGTAATCCAAATCTACAGATGATGTGTTCCCGTAGGAATTTCCTGACATCACTTTTTGTGATTTTTAACATTCTTTTCCCTCAATCCTATTTGAAAAATAATCTATGGCAACCAATAGGTATTTTATGCCCCCAATTGTCGTAGTAAATTGAATCATAATGTCCAATGCTCACTTCATGAATGGCCAAGGAGTCAAGACGCTATGCACATTTCTGTTGCTGCGTGTATTTTTGGCATTTATCGCATTTATTTTTGATCTCATCAGCAGTTTATTTCATGTGTGGCCAGAAATAGCCTTAGGGAACTTGCCTTTTCAACTAGAGACCTTCTTCCAGCATGGTTACCACAGTCTCCTAAGTGTATCTCAGCTAGGATTTGTTCTCCTTGCCTCTTTGTTACACATTTGAGTAGTGGTCCCTAGTATGTATTTCTGTACATGTCACTATCTAAGAGTTGATATCTGGTTGCTTTGTTTTAATTTTCCTTGCCCCTTGCGGGTCATCTGGTAATTTTTAGACTCAAGGTAGCTGAAGATACCCTTCATCCAGGTTCCTTTTATTTCAACTAAAGTCACGTTCGAATTCTGAGTCATTACACCATTTTTGTCTGGCTCATGGATAGCTGACCTTTTAAGGATTTCAATCTTGATTGTTCTTTGACAAGCTCCAGGTATAACTGAACCCAGGAAAGCCAAGGCATTTGCATGTCGCATTTCATTTCTTGGTATCTTTTTGATGCTCACTTTTTAAAAAATGGATATTAGAGTGTTAACTTTCCTCTTGTACTTCGCCATTGATACATCTCTTGTTTCAAACTGACTTTCTACTTGCTTTGTTGTTGTCAGCCAAGAATCACTGAAAAGTATAAACTTTTTTTAGCTATAAACTCATTACATCCAGTAGTCCTTTGAGTAGCGCTTCATATTCTGCCTGATTATTCGTTGGACTAAAGGCCAATGGATATGAGAATTTGATAAAGTTGTTTTATGGTATGACTATGACAACTCCATCTCCACCACCTTTTCTGTTTGATGCGCTATCAACAAAAAAATTCCACACTCCAGGTGTGTCAAGTGATGAGTCTTCATAATCTGGTATATTCTCAGGTTCTGCTTGCACTTCTGGATGATCTTCGCTGAACATTAGATCAAAGTCTGGATCCTCAACTGGGAAATCAGCTACAACTTGTGCCTTTATAACTTTCCTGTTTTCTTATCTGATGTTGAATTGATTCAGATGGACTCCCAACTTTGCAACTCTTCTAATTTTCATTTATTTGGACAAAACATTTTCAATTGGGTACTCTGTGACCACTATAATCCTCCAACTCAAGAAGTATGTTCTTAGCTTTATTGATGAGAAATATATAACAAAGATCACCTTCTTTAGCTATGGGTATCTTGACTCTGGTGCTGTCAGTGACTTAATAATGATGTAGATTGGATTTTTGTTTTAAAATTATCTCCTTAGTACTTTTGCGCTTACACCACTTTGAGTGGTTGCAAATAGAACTCTTCACCTCTGACTGGGGTTGACTTGCAAGTTTCATACTTATTAGAATTCAGATCCTCTTGATTTGGATACGACTAGATTGATCTTGGATATTGATTTGTGAGATCTTCCAAGAACTATTCTACAAAATTAGGTTCACGGACTTGTCAGTCTAGAGACATTGATTATGGAAGATACTAGGAAAAAACTCTATATACATATTGTTCAAGGATGTTTAATTTAGATCTAATTGCAATTATATTAGCTTTTGTTCATATAGGTTGTCGAACAAAAAAGTTTGTGGTGCACTTGGTACTCTTTCAATTGGTATCAGAGCACGCAAATACCGTTAGACCTAACAAATCTGTGGTTGTCGCGATCTAATTCTATGGACAAGAGTTCAATCTCTGATAACGTACCATCAGTTTTCGAAAGCGCTGTCTTTATGGATTCTACTAATGAGATATGATCTTCTTCTCTCTCTAAAATAGATAAACATTTTGTTCCTATAACACAGTTAGGTATTGAAAAAATTGGTACCTACTATCTTACTGATGAGTCTGACTCGGAAGTGGACAAGGAATGAGCTAAAGAAAGTGCTGAAATTCTTAAAAATATTAAAGTTCTGGCTGAAGAACAAAGTCAATGCTCTCGTTGTTAAGGTTAATGAAAAAGATTCACGAATAAAGATTCTTCTCGGAAAAGGCCTTAGTGGATAAGGAAACTATCTCATTCGAGTCGCGACTAGAGAAAAATGCCTTAGAACTTAAACATTTACAGGATGCTCCTCCTAGTCCTTGCAGCATTGTCTGTGAATCATAAATTTAGCCTTATCCTTGGCTTCTGAAAAGATTAAGGAGTTAGAAAAAATGATTTCTAATGGGACTCATGATGTCCTGGAAAAATCTCCTTCGGAAGATCATGATCAAAGTGTTTCTACTTTGATAAGGGATGAACAGATTAATTTCTCTGACCAGGAAAAATGTCTCTACAAGAAGGAAAATTTCTTCAGGCGGTACTTGTATCAAGATAATTAATTATGATCCCATCAAAACTCAGAAGCTTTGCTTCTTTTGTAATACAGAAGGACATGTTCGTATAAAGTGTAATCTCAGGTTGGAGAATAGTCGATTCAAAAATATCCAAAACACCTTAAATCTTATCCTAAAAGGTGTAACTGATATTCAAAATTCTATACCTATCGGGTCAAAAATAACGAGTGTTGATCCTTATATCAAGGCATCATATCCCAAGAATGTTAGTTCTGCTTATCCACTGATAAACGAGCTAAAAGCAAGAGTATGGGCACAGATCACTCTAAGAAGAATTGAAAGAAACCTTCAACGATATGGGTCGATAAAAGTACCCAGTCTACTACAAAGGATTACAAGGAGCTACCGCTTAAGGAAACTTTTCAACTAGCTAACATGAACATGATAATAGCTGGGTACAACGATCTCATCAAAAAGTTACATGCACCCTCAAGGAAAAGCAGACAAACTCAGGTAACGGTTCCAACTTAATATCCTTCCATGATGACAGTGAATTTTATGATAACTTTTCTAAACCTAATAGTAGAAACTCAAAAGGAAGAGTCGTGCATAAATATAAACGTTGGCTTGTATCTCGTAGTGAGTGTGAAAATACCCACCCTTGTGCTTTATAAGCAACATATATTTAGATCCCCATCATCTCCGAAATTCCTGTAAGATGACGATCTACAATTAACAGGTGTTTTGTTTGGTTGAAGTAGTTCTTTCATAAGTCTCCTTACACTTTATATCCTTGAACTTTATTGCTTGCAATTCTACTCAAATACTTGTAGTAGGGTAAAAACTGATTCTGCTGAAAATGGTAAATTGAGTGTGTTGATGAGAAATGAATCTAAACCCTAAACAAATATATTGCAAAGGAGTACTTTTATATTCGAGAGATCAATCTGTACAATCCTGGCCTAAACCAAGAAATGCCCGTTCCAGTCTTGCTTCGGTCACAAAATGAAGGAGAAGGATTGATCTTAGGGAGGGAAGCAAAGAAGGTGTTGAGATCAGAATGATGGATTCTGTAAAGTGTAGTTTTTATGACTTGTATCAGAATGTAGAATCTGCTTGCAAAGTGTAAGTTGTGAATCCTGGATGGTTTCTGAATACCTGTGTTGATAACCAATGTTATTGGTTGAAATAGATTGAAAATCTATTTATACAAGTCATAGTCTAAAACACTGATCTCGTTGGAAGTGGGAATTGTGAAGTAGTGGAGACCATGGGTAAATGGTGAAAAATCGTGTCTTATGGTTATGGGAAGACTTGACGGTTTGTACTCCCACTACTCCTTTACCTGTCACCTATTGATAGACGCATTATTGTGTCTAATATGTCTCAATTGTATATATTG